>VXAL01007641.1:0-39266 GCA_013399475.1 Chauna torquata | reverse complement strand
GGGGCTCTCCATGGGCTGCAGCCTCCTTCAGGCCAGATCCACCTGCTCCACCGTGGGCTCCTCCATGGGCTGCAGCGTGGAGATCTGCTCCACCGTGGTACACCATGGGCTGCAGGGGAACAGCCTGCTCCACCATGGGCCTCACCACAGGCCGCAGGGGAACTTCTGCTCCGGCGCCTGGAGCACCTCCTCCCCCTCCTTCTTCACTGACCTTGGTGTCTGCAGGGCTGTTCCTCAGTCCTCTCACTCCCAGCTGCTGTTGTGCAGCAGTTTTTTCCCCTTCTTAAATCTGCTCTCACAGAGGCGCAAACAACATCGCTCATTGGTTCAGGTCTGGCCAGCGGTGCGTCCCTTTTGGAGCCGGCTGGAGCTGGCTCTTATCTGACATGGGGCAGCTTCTGGAATCTTCTCAAAGAAGCCACCCCTGTGGCCCGCCTGCTACCAAACCTTTACCACGTAAACCCAATACACCATCTCAGGAGGGCAGGTCTGTCCAGCAGCTTTTGACTAAGAGCAATACTAGGTGTTACATCCATGCTAAGGGCAAAGGTGTCATAAGCACCTCATGAAGAAAAGTATGTCTCAGGGAAAAGACATGGCAATCTTGGCAACCAGCTCCAGGGCTAAAATATGGTGAGTACCTAGCAGTAGAGCTGGTTCTTTAGGACCTTCTCTGTTCCTGTCTTATCTCTACGGAAATGTGCTCACTGGTCCGTCCCAGAGGTTCAAAGAAAAGAGAGTCTCCTGCAGCATTTGTTCTCACAGCACATGAAGCTACAGCTGAAGCTGAGTCAAACAACTGAGAATCTGCTCATGTGGTTACAGCTCTGGATAGCTGTCAGCTCATGGGCCTGCCACATTCCACAGGGACACCTCCAGATGTCCTGCCCCAGAAGTGCCCGGCTGGACTTGCCCAAGACCTCACACGCATAAGCACAAGTGGATTGCAAGCAAGGAATTTAAAGGCCTTCAAACCGGAGATGGATTGCCTTAGGACGTGGCTGGTGTTTAGGTGATTAAGCAGCCATAGCTGTTTGGCACATGTGTAAGAGAGGCACTTAGGCTTCTCTGTGTGTTTGAATACTGGGGTGCTTCTCTCTTGCAGATGTAAGCTCAATGTGTATCTAGACATCTAGCCTAGTGCTTGTGGGGAGTATGGAAGTGAGAGAAGTCATGAAGAATCCTGCCAAACACATGGATGACTAAGCAGCCTTAGTCACCTAATTTTGATAAGATTAATCACATCCTTGGTGCTTCCTAGATATGTTGGTTGCATCTGCCTATGGCTCCTTGTCAGAGGTGCAGCAGGTAATGCCCCTCAGAGATGTAGGCAGGGGCTGTCTTCATTTTACATGCTACCTAAAACATTGGTAACCAAATCACTGGTGGTTGCTTGCAGACTATATTGCTGTATAAATAGCTGCTAATAACAATAGTTCAAATATTTATCAAGCTATAAAAGTCTCCTCACCACACCCTTGAGAGCATGATCTGATTCCACTGGAGTGAGATCTCGCTTCTTAGTAATCACACCACCAACAGGTTTGCTCTGCCAGGGTGGATGTTCACCTGACCTGTCCTCCCAATGAAGACCATTATATCTCTGCATCATGGACTCAGGGAAGTCCATGGTTGATCCATTTTTTTTTCATTACTTACTAATTATGTATTAATAGCCTTACAAAAAGCTCCATTGGTTCCTCTCCAGGTGGACAGGTCAGTTTGTAATGTAACTTACAAGAATTAGGTCTTCCATCAAAAATGGGAAATACAGAAAGCAGCTCAGTTGTGGTTTCTGCAGTAAAGGATTTACAACGAGATTGAACTCTGCCTTTAGGTAACAGGCCTATGTTGAGGATGTTTGTGAATGCAGTCTTTCTCCCTGATTCTCTCTTTTCTTTTCCTGCCTGTCCCCTGTCAATCTGACTCCTCCTAGGAGGCAAGGACTGCTTGGGGGGTATCTTGCCACCCTGGTGGAGGCTGTAGCGCAAGGTGGCACTGGAGTATTAGTACACCTTCTAGGTGACCGCTGGTTTCCCATCTATTAAACGAGTATTTTTCCCATAGGGAATACAAACAAATTAGTGTACCATATAAATAATTACCTTTATGTAAATGCATGTGATAAGATAAACGGAATCTGAAATGATTAACTAACCTTCCATTTAACAACATTTCTGACATTTAATGCAAGGAATGAAGTCCAACCAGCTTTCCCGTGCCTTTTACTGTGGAATAATAAGGATATGTAGTGGCCATTAAAGTGGCTTGGACTAGCTTTGATCATCTTCCTCATATAGACTGAAAAAAATGAAAAATCAGGGGGGAAAAGAAATAAGGCAACAAAACAGTCAGCCAAACTTTGATGTCTGACCAGAGTCAGCTACCACTGAGGAGGGAGGATCACCTTCTTCTCCATGGCTTGTCTTCATCAACCTCATTTGAGCTGTGCTTCAGGTTAGACTTGGGCTGACTTGGAGCCCTGAGTCCAAGTATCACCCAGCCAGCGCAGCATCGCTCTGCAGTCAGCTGTGAAGCTGGTGATCCAGCAACACTTGCCCAGGGTTGGTCCCAAGCTCAATGTAGTTGCCTGTCAGTTGCTCCATGTAAACGTGGTTGTTCTGGTTCAAGGTCTGGAGCTAGCCCGTTCGGCGCTTGTCTGGGGATTTCTGCACCACACCTTCCTGCCCAGTGTAGACATGTCCCAGGTCTATCATCATTTTCATCTGCTAGGCATTCAGACAAAATAATTAACGTAGCTTTGCTGGCACACATTCTTTACTCTAAATTATTTGTATCAAAGAGCGTTATTTCAACAAAATCTTTACATTTAAATCATGAAAAATAAACATGAGAAGGCTTAACTGTAACAGCACTGATTAAAAATGTAGAAAAACTTGACTGTGTCTTCTGGCACAGAAAGATAATTAAGAAGAATTTTAAGGGTTTTCGCTGTAGCAGGTAGAGATTGAGTGGTATTTTGTATTAATCACCTCTGAGTTGCAGACATAGTACCACTGCATAGTGCAAAATAAATGACTAGAAGGCTTAATGTTTTTTGTGTTCTTTTTAAAGTGATTTCATACTGCAAACTCATGCCAAAAGGTTCATTTATTTCTGAGTTTCTGGCTCTGTGGATTGTTATCCATGCTGTGATTGTACGACTCTGTTTGTCCACACAGTTATTGGAGTGCCTATGAACAGCTTGCAGGTGCCCTTCAAGCTTGTCTCTTTTTTTAGGTCCCAAAAATACTTTTGACAGCTACTAATCAGTCCATTTTAACCACATACAATTCTCTATCTGCTGTGACTATTACTGTGATTCATGAAAAAACTGTCTCTTATCAGGCTAGGAATATCTTTTGCATAAGAGCATAGCTGTTGTAAGAGTGTTATACAACACCTGTGATCAGTGGAGGAGTCTCACCACTCACTTCCTTGCACTGTGAATGAAGTCCTAAATTGTTCATGAAAGCTCTTTCGTATCCTAGGTCATTTGGGTTTTTTGTTTATTTGTTTTGCTTTGTTTTGTTTTGAAGGAAACATTCTTGTTATTTTACCCAACTCTTCTTTATCTAGCCAGAGTTTCAGCCACTTTTTCACTTCTGGACGTTATGTTCCCACACCAGGACTTGCCTTGATGCATTTTGCCATTTGCCTCTTCAGTTGCAAATTTCCCAAAGGGCAGCCTGAGACACCTTTGGGTAAGAGCCACAAGCTGATGTTAGCTGCAGCCATCCTCAGTGAATTCAGGTGACATCTAAGGTTGTTGTAACTATAAAGTCTCCTCCACACATACAAAGTGTTTGCTGAGTGTTTGGGAACCCAGAGAGTCCAAGGAGCTGGATGTGTCACACCATCTGATTGCACCCCTCAGCTGCTCCCATTTCTCTGAAAGGCAGCAAGAAACTGTGGTTCGTCCTTCTGCTTTAAAGAGTGGTAGGAAAGCAGACACTAAAAGTTTTGGGGAGCTGAGAAAGGAGACGGCCTGTGAATTACAGGTTAATTATTTTAGGTCCTGCTGCTTGATGCCCTGCTTGTTATGCCAGCTTTCCATAAACAAACTTTGGGAATCCTTGTGCTAATAGTATCTTTTCCATCTTCTTAATGGTTATATTTTTCACTCCATATGGCCACTTCATCTGCATTAAGCCTCCTCACTTATAACAAAAAATCCTTCTGTCGTTTCTGTGTTTAGCCAGGTCTGTTGCTCAGATGGTGCAACTACTGAATGGTTAAGCTGAGTCTGTGTAAAATGTTGTTTCTCTAGCTATAGGCAAGGGCAGAAATAAATATATTTGGTACTATAACTATTTAACCGAAAATCTAACTAGACCTCCAAATGTGTGCGCTTTGTCACATATGTTAGAAACAGATCCTCTACGAATTGATTTGTAATAGCCATTCCTATCAACACCACCTCCTACCCAGAAGCCTGACTGCTCTTGATTATGTCCTGATTGTCTCCAAGGAAAATTGTCTGGATTGAATGAGGCTGAGTGAGAAAATGAATGTTGTTTTAACACCATAACACTTTGGCTGTGCTGGACCAAAGGTCCCTTGTCTCCAATAGTAGCCGACAAAGATTGTCTGGAAAACATAATAGCAGAGTGAGCCTGCGATGGTACTTTCCCATGCAATCTCCTCTGCTCCAGAGATCTCTGCCCATGCTGAGCCAAATACAATATTCTTGTACATGATAGGTCTTTTCTTCCATGATTTTGTCAAATTACTTCTTAAGCACATTGAAACCTTTAGCATCAGCAACACCCTATGACAAGCACATTTCAGCTGTATTTTGCATGACAAAGTACTTCCTTTTGTTTCTTTTGAACTTGCCAGATGATATCTTATCTGGCCTACCCTAATTCTTATCATATGCAGAACAATGACCTGTTGTTCCTGATCCACTTTCTCTATTGCCACTCGTAATTACACAGATTTCTACCATATTTTTCTCCAGGCCCTAGTCTATTGAAAAGTTTCTTACAGAACAGACCCAATGTGTTCTTTTTGATCACTGTTGTTATTCTTCTCTGTTTCTTTTCTAGTTCTGCTTTATCCTTTTTGAGAGAAGGATGAGAGCTGTATACAGTAGTAAGATCATGAATTTAGTCAGTGACAGAAAGATGTTTTTCTTCGCTTCTCTGCTCCCTTTCTAATAACTCCAAGGTAGCTGTGCTCATTAAAGACCTTATCTAAAGCACCTTGTGGTCAACAAAAAGATTCCCATTAACTTTGGATTGCAACAGGCACTGGCTTTCCCACTGCCTGAAGATGGAACAGGAGGAGTGCCAACGCGCATTCTTGCAGTGATACAGTTGGTCATATGTAATATCACACTCACTGTTTTCTGTGTAAAGCTCACTATTAACACCACATAAAACCCAATCCATAAATCCAGCAAACCCCAGACCCTGGCTTCCAAGATGTTGAGAAGAACTGTGCCCTTGATTTCTGTAGGGACAGGCTCTCTCTCCAGATCTTCATTCCTCTCTAAGAGGTAGTACTCCACTGGTGCTGCAAAAGCACCTTGCTGCTTCCAAGTCAGTATCCCAACTGCCTCAGCCCCCAGCTGACTGGACATGTTCTCCATCCCTGTGATGAAAAATGGAATATTTAAAATTCGTTAATAGATGAATATAGTAGAATATAAGAACACATATGAGAACATATATAATATGAACACGGTAGAATGCCATGACCAAACTGGTCATTTTGTTGCTAAACTTGAAGAATTTTTCTAGGTAAGATGAGAGGATATTTTCCTTTGAGGAGATCATGACAGTTTGTTTCCACCACTTAATCTCCTTCTTGGTCTTTTAAAATATGGTCTTAGATCTTCGCTCCATCCAGCTGTCTTTTTCCTAAACTCATACTTACTGGTCTGTGTGTCTAGAGGTGACCCCTAGCATCTTTACTAAAAAAGGAAGCTGATTTTAGTTGGGGAGTGGAAAACTTTGTCAGCAGCTTCGCTGCTTAATGCTCAGAATTCTTTCACTTTCTGGTGATGCATTTCTGAATTTCCCCTTGCATGATCTCTTTTAAGAATTCAGTTTCCAACATTAACTTGCACCTTTATTACCTCACAGCTGTAAATATGTCTCCAGCAGCCCCTGTGGCAAGGAGCTTCTGTGAGGAATGATGCCTTTTTTACTTTATCACAAGATGTGTCTTGCAAAGTTTGCTTCTCCTTTCCAGCTTTGCTCCCCTCCTGTTGGGAAGTCAAATTTTTCAATCAGGGTATCTGGACAGCCGGTTCAAAGGTAGGCTAATTCTTCAGTAGCACTATAAATATGCCTGTCGCACTCTGCTCCTCCAGTTCAGTAGCTCAGGCCTCCTGATACCATAAAAGTCCCTGTCACCGGAACCTTTGCTCTTTGACCACACTTTTTTGGGCAATAGGGCATGTAATACACTTTTGAGTCTTCATATGCCAAGATGCAGAAAATCAATTTTAATGTCTCAGTATAAAAGAACCAGTGAAGCAAAAGGCTATTAATATTGCCAAGCACCCTCCTGCACTGGAGGTAGGAAGAGAAATGCTACAAAAACAAAAGGAGGCTCAGTGCTTTTTTCAGCCTATTGCTGTTGTAACAGTAATTAGCTGTATAGCACAGTGTAGGGGAACAGAAATGGAAAAGTGAGCGTCTTCTTCATATTTCTCTCAAGAAATGTTTGTTTCAATAAAAGAAATAAATTGAAAGGTTATGCTTTCTTTGCCTGCCCATTAGTAGGTCTAATTCTGTTCATATCATCTCCAGATCAGAGATCAAATGAGAAAATCCAAAGGTAGTGTCTAGAAACCTAAAATGCCTGAAGAGAACATGTTGTGAAAAATTTCCCAAGTCAGAAGTTATTAAATAGTAAAGTAATGGTTCTGTAAAGATCTCCTGGTAGTTTTAATTAAAATCCCTAGTTTGTATCATTCAACAATAATTGGCTTTATAATATCTGAGACATAAGCCACCCATATCTTGAGCCCTCAGACTAGCCTCAAAAGTTATAATGTTTGAACTCCACAGACCAGAAAACAGAAAGTGAAAAGAAGAGAGAGAACAAATCAAAACAATCGATTCAAAGTAAACTGGTTTTGAAAAGATCAACATTAAATGTCTTCAGAAGGTTTCATCTCAGGGTTTTGACAGTGGCAAATTCTAAAATCTTGGAATACACAGTAGAAGAGAGAAAAGAGTCAGGAGCTCTTGTCAACAAGTAACACATAAATGGGAATTATTTCAATCATATGAGAATTTTAACCTTTGTGACTCTGCCTTTCTAGGGATAATTTGAGTAGTGCATGAACTGACACTCTTTTGTGTGCTCATACAAGGCTTCTTGTTCTTCCAGTTTTCTTCACTGCATCTGCTGCCACTAACCTCTTCCTTTCCAACTGCATCCTGAAAGAATTTCTCAATGCACTCTGAGTGTTTCACGTGGCTTTCTATTGTTTTTATTTAGCAATAAGGAAGAGTTGTGTTGCACAAGACTTCTCTATTGATGTATAAATACTGATACTTGCACATAAAAAAACAGCACAGAGTCTGGCACAGTGAAAGTCTTTTCAGGCTGGCTATGTATCACAAATAAGTGGATGCTCAACGGGTAGATTTACCTGATGTTTTATTTTCCTCTAAATATCCTCTTAATAATGGCACCATTTAAGCAAGTTTAGAAAGAGATAATGCTAAGTGCAAAGAGCCAGATATAATAAGGTTGTGAGAAACGTGTTTGTACAGCACATTTAAATCTCTACTGGATTACAAACTAGAAAATTCCCTAGAAACACCTACAATAAACAAAATTTGGTGTGAATAGCTCTTTCTATTATATCCAGCTGTTTGCAGAATTAAGAAGGTATCACTGTGAACTCATTTTTCAAAAAAAAAAAAAAAAAGTGCAAGAAAGATTACAAAAGAACAAGTCTGATTTTATCTGAAAAAGATGATTAAGCACAAAAAAATGACTGCAAACACATTAGACAGAGACCTACAGACACTTAAAATGCAGTATCTATAGGGTAACAAATACACTGACATAGTATCAGAATAAGTTAAACATTGACTTCTGCATATGCTCAAAATGTGTAAGGTTGACAATGGATGTCACAATGCAAAAAAAGTTCTGAATAATGAAGTCCATGCTGTATTTCTCTGTAAGATACTTGCTTGTAGCAGCTACTTCAATGAAGCCTTCCAAAAACAATTAAATGTCCACAACTTTCACTGCATTGTTTAATGCTGACAGAATTGTAACTTCTTAGTGTATTGCTGTGGCATGTGAAATCATTTGAATATTTGTGCCACTGAAACATGGTCAGTGTTCTGCTACTAAAAACATTTATATTTTGCCAGAAATTCACTGACAATAAGATGATCTGTGGGCTGCGAATGCATGTGTAAACAATGAACTCAGAGTGCACAGTGCTGTCAATTTCTGCAAATAAATAAATCACTTTCTGAGTTACTTAACTAGATGAAAATGTGTACATCACTTCTATATATAAAGTAGTATTGTGTTGGTACCTGAGAGAGAGAAGGTTTTCACAATAGTGATTATTTTAGATAGTGTAAGATACACTTACAGCTGTGAAATTTGGGGTTATTTGGCAAAGATGTCTTTCCATCCAGAAAAACACATATTCTGAAGATGATATTTCTTTAAAAAAAAAAAACTGGAAAAAGACTAGTTTTACTGGGAAAACAGGACAGTTCTGGAACTGAGAGAGAGAAGCCACCAGCTCTGCCTCCAGGGTAAGCAGCTCTCCATGCCTCGCTGGTCACCAGCTGTGCCCCAGAGCATCGCCTCCCAGCCAGGCCTCAGGGGTGTGCTGGGACCCCCGGTCCTGCAGGAAGACGGGGACACCCAGGGGACCCCCAGCACCTGCCGTCAGCAGCGTGGCCACCCCTCGGTGGGACACGGGGCTGTGGGTCCGTGGTGGAGTACATCCACCTGCTGGAGCTTAGCCTGGGTTCCAGCAAGAGTTTAGCCTCTCAGCTACTCGAAACATCTCTGTTTCAACAAACACACATTCTTTCCAGTGGAAAGCTCTTTTCTTGTAAAACTCCCAGCCAGCTGTAATCAGGAGTTACACCTATTTCCTTCCAGAGTTTTTTTGCTGCAACAAAGCAACACAGGTTGCAGCATACGTGACAAGGACATCTTTAATGCAGAGAGCATGTCAGGCAACTGCTTCTCATCCCTGCATGCCCGGCTGTGCAAGATCCGGTGTTCGTTCTCCTTGTGCCATGTTGTAAAAGCAAATGTGTGAGCTATTACTGTAAAACACAACCCTGTCAGAAAATAATAAAGTAACAACAAAAACGTGTTGCTGCCTTTCAGATGGTATACTCTATCATTATCAGGTTTTGCTCGTTGATGGAGCCAAACTAGTTTCTGATATAAATCCACAGGATTCTGTGTTTTTTCACATTAGGAAACAATTAATTTCATGGTATTTATAAACTGTTAAAAATAACTATATCTTTTTTTTTTTCTTTTCTGCAGTCTGAATTTGCTGCAGAGGATACCAAATAAAAATACAGTGATATAAATCTAGATGTACCTGCAGACACATTTATTCATGATCCATTTTCAGAGCTTAAAGCACAAATGCAATGCAGCTCAGTAACTTTCCTTTAAATGGTTCTGAGGGATATAGCAACAGCTTATTATTATTAATTCCAAATACATCCGCCAGACTCGTTAACATATTGCAAGAGCCAGTTTATAAATGTGAGATTTTCATTAGCCTTTAACCTAGCATCAGTTAGATGTTTCCAGAAGTCTAACCAAAGTTGGAACAAGCTGAAAACTTGCATATTTCACAACAACAACAAAAAAAAATGTGTCGTGTCCTTTCATTTCTGTTTTCTCTGCTCTGATAGATCAAATGTTATAATACACCATCAACAAGAAATAGTGCCCATGACATTGGCCTAAACGAGTGAAGGGAAGGATTGGAAGAAGACCCTGGAGGAAATTTGGAGGGTGCAGAACACATGCAAGCCCCATCCAAACTAGTGCAACCTCTGCAGGTGCATGAGGAAAGGAATGGCTGGAAGATGGTTTCACTCCCAGCTCCCTTTCCTCCCTATTGGCTTTCTTTTCGGTTTAAGAATCAAGAAAGAGGTCATGGTGCTTTATTCAAAGCCCTTCAAGTCATCGACCGGCTGTTTATCCATCAAGATCCTCAGTGCTCTGACAGAAGTGATGAGTGAAAAAAGCCACCATCCTCCTATTTCCTTCAAAACCTCCACTTGAGACCCTTCCTGATCAGAGGAAAAAAACCTTTCTAAGTACTCTGAGCCACAACACTCCATTCAAACAGCTCCCTTCAAAGCTGCAGCATCTTTTTATATAGTAAGAGACTTTTCTTCATTTAGAAGAAACTGCTTCAGCTCCAGAAAGTGGTAACGAGTTCTTATCCCACGCTGCTTCCGGAGCAGGAGCACTCAAGCTGGGGCCATTTCAGCTCCACAGCCACCACTGAGCCTGGAGGATCTGGGGTGCCTGGGGAGGACTGCCAAAGGCCAGTAAAAAACTATCCAGTGCAGGACAGCTACAACACCCCTCCCATCCACATGGACTCCCATGCATCCTACCCTGTGGCTTATAATATTACAACAATCATAAATCTGTCTAGATAAGCTGTTATTTAGAAATCCTCCCTCCCTGGGTCCCTCTCCAGCTTGCTGCCTCTTCCCCTTCCCAGCCATTCCTCCTCCCTGCCAAGATCCATCCCTTCCCATCCCTGCCTACTCCCTAAGCCAAAGGCTGGAAGCCCTTTTTTTCTCTTTTTTTAGGGGGGCTGCCTGGGAGCGCATCGGCCCCAGTGATGCTGCAGGCACCCCAGCACAGGTTCCGGGCTAGTCCCCATGTCCTGAGAGCCTTGCGTGAGTGAATGGCTGTGAAATATTCTCAGACACTCCCGTATACTGAAAACAGTTGTTTATCCCAAGGAAAATATTTATTATTATTCAGGTAAGCCTTCCTTAATGCTTTTGTTCCTCTGTTTGCCACTTTACAAACAGCAAACTGAATTAAACCCTTAGACAGCTGTTGGTGAGGGAGAGGAAGAGCAAACACTGACTTGTATACACATACTTTAAAAGGACCTGCTTCTTATTTTATCAAAACAACCTTCTATTGTTCAGCCTTCATAAGTCTTGATGTTTTAAACTGAAGTGTTTGAGTGCTGCATAGCTCCTGCTTCCCTACCAGGGACATGAGGAGAGCAGAAGCCTTCCACCCAGTCCTTGACCCATGTTTAAGGTTTGTTCAACATCTCTGACTCAAGCACACAGGGGCAAAGCCTAAAGACTATTACCAGAGACTTTTCTAGACACTTCGCATAGGGTCCAAGAAGTGCGAGAGAACTATTTCAGCAGCAGACACACCGCAGAACACAGAGGTACTTAGAACCCTGAGGAGACACCATCCTGAAGACATGGGACACCAAATAGCCACTCGTGAAAGACATGGCCCTGCCACTGAGAAGGCACAGGGTCTACCCCAACATCTCCATGCTACTGCCACAGCCCACATGGTGTAGGAGGCCTGCAAGTGTTTCCCTGGGAGAGCTTTCCCCACCTGGGGCAGCTGCCCCAGCCACGCCATGCTGGGTGTCTCCTCCTCCCACAGGCCCTTGCTCTGGAGGGCTGTCCATGGGTGTTGGTTTTTGCTTTGGAAGCTGAAACGTTTCCTGAAATGTTGTCAAAACTTGTCATCACTAAATAGGTCAGACTGGCTGGAGCACTGCGTAGGCCTCTCCTGAAACCTCGCCAATGTGTCTTAACCAACGATGTTTCATTCCCAGCCTTTTTTTGCCATGTCCAAACTCAAGCCATACTGACAAAAAAAAAGTTAACTCTGAAGCTTGCTCTAACTTTTGTCCTAGCATGGCTTTGAGCCAAAGGCAAAGAGTCAGTGCTTTAATCCACTTCACCATCTATCCCTCTGGGGGTTCATAACTCAGCCATGAATGTTTGTTTTGAGCTGAAACTTGCAGTGCAGGTTCTCCGCCAAAGAGCAGCAGCAGGGTGGTGGGCAGGTACTGACTGCGGGCCCCAGCGAGAGCGCTTGGCTGGCAAGCCGTGGGGGACTTGTGGGAGAAGAAGGGCAGGGAGGTAGGAAACACAGCAAGGTGTGGTGGGGAAGGAGAGGGAGGGAAAAACTGCAAGACAAATGTGTGATAAAACCCTCGTATTTGGCTGGCATATTCTTACTCTTCTATGGTTAGGCTGTCTTGACTTTTTACTCTGCAAGCTCTTTCCACAGAGACTTGGGTCTTCTCCTAATCTAGATTAGGCAGTGTTGGTGTCAATATAATGCTCTGAATCATCATAATAGCAACTATAATAATGTCACTGTGACTGGTTCTTATTTCTAAAGCTGACCATTTTGAGCATACATTTTTACATCTTTGCAAGATTTTTTAGTGCAGAATAAGATTCAAGCAAACAATACATTTTATCTGCAGTCCTGTGATTGTGCTGCACGAATATCTCAGGCTTTTTCTTTCTTTATAATGCCCTCGTGAAGAGTAGAAATGTTATCTCAGTTTTACAGAAGAGGAACTGAGGAACAGAAAAGCTACATGACTTCCCTGAGGCCACATGGTACGTCTCAAGCAATGCAAAGAATGAGATTGTTTCATAGCATCCAGATCACACAAGTGCTGTGGTGGGTCCCCAACCACGGAGGCACTGAGATGTACACTACAACCTTTACTGGCTAAAAAATAGAATTAGACTTCCTCTTATCAGAGCACAAAGTACTTGATATATGCCATGTTTACAGATGGATTTCCTTGGTTTCAATTTCTGGAGTTACATCTCTAATCTCTGTAATGTAAAGCTTGTTGGAATTTTATTAATAATGGACCTAATGAAAGATTTTCTGTTTCTAAAATCCTTTTTCTGTTCTGACACGCACCTTCAAAACACATCTTATAGAACAGGTAATAGGTAGCTACTTAGGTAGCTACTCCTTTCTTTAGAAATCTTTCCAGGGGTAACAGTTAGTTAATTTAATGAAACTAAATCTGAATTTTGAAACTCCAGAAGGTGAATAATCTTTCTAGTACACTGTCATCTCTAAATGGGTATACATACCACTATGCCTGAACAAAGGTATACCACAAAAATATTGTTGTGGCTGTAAACATATTAAATAACTTCTTGCACCAGACCAATGTTCAGCCTCCCCTAGCACTTGCTATGCAGAAGGTCAGAGTGAAGCTACAAGAAGGATGTAACTGTTCCCAAGTCGTACAGCTGGTCCTAAACACACACTAGCTAGTGCAGCAAGGATTATCTGCTGGGTGCACTTCACTCTGGCCCAGGGCGCAGAGGTTTCCCCACACAGGGACAGTCCCCCAAGTTGTGCATTTTATGACAGTGTAGTGACTGATTCGAGCTGTTTGATTTGCAGCAGGGACCAAGCTCCAGTACAAAAGTACATGGGAAAAACCACACTCTTTGTCAACTACTGACAAGTTAGGGTAAGGATAAGCATGATTAAGCAAGTGCTTGAACGTAAATAGATGGAAAGTTGAGGTGTTCTTGGAAATGCAGCTCTCAGTGCACAATGCTGCACAAATATCTGCCCACTTAATTCTGGCTGAGAGAGCATTAAATGATCAATCAACAGCTCACCCACACAGCCATTTACCTTCAGCAGAAAAAGGGACAGAGCTTGCATGGGAAGAAGAGCCATTTATTCAGTCAGGCAGTTGCAGAAGCTGGAAAGCTGAAGGATGAGCAGTTCTGATGAGAAAAATGTGTCCCAGTTACCCGTGGTACTTCAAGGTAGTCAGAGAGAAGCTGTATCAAACAGGACAACTGGCACAGCCTACATAGTTCTGTGCTTCGTATAGGAAAATGGCCACAAAAAAGGTGTCATATGAGCACAATAGTCATGGTCAGCCACCTGCACAGGCTCTTGCAACAGAATATAATCACAAGGTTGGCAGTCCCTTCTGTTGTAAGTCCACATCATGCTCCCATCAGTATGCAAATAGTAGCACTTCATATGTGGCCACACTAATGAGGCAGGTCTCTTTGGCCATCCAGCTGCATCCCTGACTTCCTGTCGTCAACAAGCCAACTCTGGCCAAATATGTTGCACAAGAATGTCTATTGCCAGATGTCATTTAGCTGATCAAAAAGACAATAGGTGGTCACTCCCAGTTCATGAGTTGCTGAGTCATAAACAGGAAAAATAGAGAATGATTCACAATATATGAATGAGATATGTGCATTGCAGCAGCTATGCTCTGTCTTGTAACCAGATACCATGCCACAGAGAAAAATTAATGCACCCTTTCCAAGCAGTGTTTCACTATATACTAGTATTTCACTATATACTAATACATATATACTAATACACTATATGCTAATACAAGGCTAGAAAGCTTATTGAGACACCACAATTGATGGCTATGGATGACCCACAAGTATGAGATTCATTATATATCAGTACTTTGCACTTCAGGCACACACATCAGTATGTCATTGGTAAATGAAGATGTGCAAAGGTAAGACGTAGGTGGGTAATCTCAGCTAAATTAACCTAAACTTCTCAAAAAGACATACTCACATATTTCAAGCACATCTGATACCTGTGAATACACAACTGATTTCTCCTGTACATCTTGTACGTCTTACCCCATCCCATTCACAGCATTGCAAAAAGTGGCTCAGCTTTACTCTCTAATGTTTGCCACTTGAGAACCACCAGTTCAAGTGAGAAACAGAGCCCACAGGTGGGCAGAATAAGACATTACTGAGGATTCCCTTTGAGAAATTAAAGTGAACGATCATCAAACATAGTAATAATGTGGAACATCAAAAGATGCTCATCAGAGGTCATGCATCCTACCTGTCTGTCTTCTCATTTCCAAAGCCAAATTAACACACACATTCTCTGAAGTACCAGTGTTTGCCCAGGAGCCATTAGATCATGGCCGGGTACTGGTAAAGATATAATGACTAAGCAAAAGCATTTTGCGCCTTCTATCTGTGCATGCTGCTTCGCACAGGTGCATCGCTGAATGTGCTCTAGCCTGCTAATGCCCAACTGCATTAAAATGGCTTGTGGCCCATCGAAGAAAAGCCCATTCTGAAAAACCTTCAGGCCTCAAGATCGCACATTGGCAATAACCTACCTGTCAGCACAAGCAACATATCACCTACTCCCTCCATCACTCGTGTTTATCTGGTGATCATCCTGCTTTTCATTAAATGGCACAACAGTGACGTGTTGACCTCCTTGCACCCAATTCTTAGAGCCCTCTGCCTAGTCCTTCTCCACTCCCATGTTACCACAAAACAAGTAGAGATCAACCAAAAAAAAAAAGAGAGAGAGAGAGAGATTGAGAGAGACAGACAGGAAACTGCTCCTGGTGAAATACTTCAGCTCTCTTACTCCTGGGAACTGGTGTTTAGTCTTCCAGGTGGCCTTCCATGAACATGACAGGATTCACTGACATACACTGGGACTTCGAGCTCTGTTTTTTTCAGTGTTTTTCTCTTTCCTATTGTTCATTATCAAATGTGTTCACTTCTCAGATATTTGTCTCTTTGCTCTAGAAATAGCACAGAAATAATATTTCTGCTGAATGAGAACACGCTGACTTCTGATGTTTTCAACAATAGATGGGTTGATGTGAGTATGGAAGATGATGTACTTGATTTGCTCCATTTTTACCAGCCTCTAGAGAGTTTAATCTATCCAGAAAAGAAGTGTCTGTCTGATCTTTTTTTTCCTGTGTGACTGTCAGTTCATCATCTTTTAAGACAGAGTTATTCTAAAAAAAAAAAAGTAGATTTCATAAGGCAATTTGATCATGGGCCAGATCCTATCGCTTTTACTTATCCTATTTGTAAGTCAAACTCCTCTATGAGATTATGTTGAGATATCAGCCCACTATCACCAAAATGGTGACACCTGGATTCAGTGCCCAAACTTTGAAAGAAAGGGTTTTTCTGCATGCTTATCAATATTCACTGAATTGAAACTGTCAGATCCAGCTTTACATAAATGGCCTAAAGCAGCATATGTTTACTTACAAATGTAAGCTTGTTTTGCATACTTCCTAATATTTATTTTCACTCATTTTATTCCCCAAAGGAAAGAAGTAAAAATGCTTCAAACATTACACAACATGAGAAAGGTTTCTCGGGCCATGTTTTCTTCTTTTTATAAAGGTCTTTTTAAATCCTCACAGTAGGAAAGTTATACACTGAATATTATTAACAAGGATAGTCCTGATTCACTGATCTGTTGGGATAAATCTGACTGGCACAGAAAAAATTTTAAGATGGTGCAGAATAAGAGACCTCTTGCTCAATGACCACTGGCAGTCAGACCCCGGAGTGCCACAGCACCTCCTTACACATGGGACCCTAGTCCTTCACCTGCAGGAACAACAGTTGCAACAATTCAGCTTCAGATTTTCCATCTTCCAAAAAAAAAAAAAAAAAAAGGCAGAATACAAATCGGCTTCCTGGTACCTCTAACTCAACTTCTGGTAAAAATGGCCTTTCTCTGCATTTATCGAACACACGAAGCTCTGACTGCCACAAAAATATGTAAGGGCATAAAACAAATGGATGTTGAGCAAGAGCTCCTGCTTTTCTTCTCTAGTCATGTAAGGATAAGGTGACATTCAATTACATTAAAAATTGGCAGGTTTGACTAAAGGAGGTCATTTTTCACATAATTAATGGATGGAAGTCCTGGCCCCTGAATGTCATTGAAAAGAAGTGCTGTTCCTTGACTTCGATGAATCTGCAGTGATGTGCACATGCGCCGAATCTGGCCCTGGAAGTGCCATTGTCTCCCTGTAACTTCCCAGGACTACAAGTCTGCAAGATGCAAAGATGACTCTTCGAAGGGATTTTGTAGCAAAAGAACCAGAGAAAAATGTCTCCTTTGACATGTCACTAAATGGTTTTCACATATGACATCTGTACAGCAATTGTGAAGATTTAATTCACCAGCAAGAGCTAGTGGCATTTGCAGTTTTTCACAGCCAGTAGAATACTGACAACTCTGCTAGAGCTAGGGGCTTTGTCACTAATGATTTACGTATTCAAAATTATTAATACTTTTAGACAACATTCATTAGCTACAAAATCGTAAGAAGTTCTACATTTTCATTTCCATTACAGCCTGCATTTTTCCATTGACTTTGGTGTTTACCAAATCAGATTTGACACCCACTTTGAGGATCTCTTTGGCAAAAATAATAATAAAACAAAGATCTCCTGACAGCTGGACATTTTTCAAAGAAATACTGAGTATAACTCATGACTAACAACAATAGGTAAGTAGTCCTGGTTCATCAGTTACTTGTAACTTTTTGCCATACTTTTTAACAGATGTATTCAGCCACATTTAATTGCATGATAAAAGTAGCATCTTCAACAGGTTGAAAATCACTCATGAACCAGTCCAATTCACCTCCCCAAGACCTGGAATAGTATAAATTGAATACAATTTACAGCTGTTCAATTGTCTCTCATTTCAAGTTTTATTTTTAACAGAAGGACGTGCCTCAAAGACTGCTTGCACTTAGTTAACCAATGGGGAAGATGAATCAACAGATGGAGCCAGTATCTGCCCAAATGCAGCACAAGAGCAACAGAGTTGTTGACAGGGAGTCCTCTTCAGAGTATATGAAATACCAGAACATAATATAATCTTGCAGTTCAAATAACATGAAAGTACTGTACAGCACAGACAGAATAAGAAGAGGACCAGATTATCTGGGATATCTGTGCTAGGTACTGCACCTACAAAAATTTGGGCCTAAAAACAGTTTTTGCAGGTGTGTCCAAAGGTTCATCTCACCCAACATCCTGCCTCCAACTGCTGCTCCATCGAATGCTGAGGGAAGAGAAAGACAAGCAACAGCTCAAGTATATAGATGTGCTACTTTGTTTTACAAGACCAGCTGCTGAATTTATGCACTTCAAAGTAAGTATTGGAGCAGCACGTTTGAGGACACTTCTTCCCTTAGAAATATTCATGAGAAGTAGATATACAAGCAACGGAGTCATTTTGGATGCTGTAATCCACATAATTTAAAATAAGTACAGCTGTATTGGTAGTGGTTGAAGAGCATACATGATTATTAAAAAAATCAGCTTCACTATGCAATTTATCTTATTTTCTTCACTTCCAGAGGATTAGATTGCAACAGTGTGGTCTCTTCTGTGAGAGATAGGCAATTGCAGCTCTCTCCTCCAGGCTCTTCAGAGCACAAGGGAAAACTGCACTCATCAGAGGAAGGGTGCAAAGTGCTGTTACCCGAAATGCCAGTGGTGGGTACACATGACACAAGACAACCTAAAAAAGACAAAGTCTTTGGGGTGTTTGTACACTGAACGTGCTTGTCCTACTGGTCAATGTACTCTGCGCTCTGCAAATGCCACCTCCTGCAAGAGCCTTGAATGGTTATAAAAATCTTCTGCTTATAAGAAGGGACAGATGATTTAGTCAAGTCAGCTTCATATAGTTTTAATTGATATTTGCACTTTGTGGGGATCCAGCCCAGCACTTGAAGTGCTGAAATACCAAAACAAAATGCATGTTGCAGGTCAAAGGCACTTGGTCAAGATAAGCACCTGAAAGTCAGAATTTCCATGTGAATTAAAGCACTATATCTTTTGAGGTTTGTATCTCACTATTTATAGCACAGCTCAGTGGGGCCTGGTCTTGCAGCCCTTAATCATATGAATAGTGCCATTCACTACCACCACTCACAAGAACAAGGACTGTAACAGCATCTTTCTCTGTCTCTTTCCCCATCAGCAACTGCTAGCACAGAGGCTGCAGAGCTGATGCCATTATAACCCGCAGCCTGATTCTGATCTCAACTTACAGTGGCACATCATGGGTAAAACCACTGCAGACACTGGCGTTACCGCAGGAGTAAAACAGCTGTGAGCTAAATAGGATCAGGATCAGATCATCTGCTTACAGCCTCATATGTTTCCAAAACATTCTGTGATGGGGCTGAAATTTTCCATGATTGATCTCTGGCCAAAGGCGACTCTTCTTTTTCCTTTTTTTTCTTTCTTTCTTTTTCTTTTTTTTTCCTTTTAAGTATAAGCAAGCCCTCCATTTTTGAGAGCAGAGCAAATTTTGCAAAGAGGTCAGAGCAGCACTGTGAGGAGCAATTCTATAACCCTCAGCCTTTTTGTTCAAGTCTTTACATCCCTGTAGTGCAAAATGTGATTTATTACTGTAAGAATGTTAATTGCTTAAAGAGGCCAGAAAGAGTGCTGTTGGATAAAAATACTGGTTTTGTCCTTCTTCTTATTCAAATAAAACTCCTGCTTATATTTTTCCTCTAATTTTATATGTTGTACAACAGTGGAAGTCAAGAAGATACCGCTATACAGCTCTTTACAGAATGGGAAATAATAGACGTGACTACAAGGCAAATCAATCTTGCTCTGTGTGGTTTCAAGAGTGTAAAAGAATCCCACTACTTCATAGAGCCTATGCAGGGACCTAACTCACAGGTCCCATGCCCAGGAGAAAGAGCAAACTCAAAGCTGCTGATAAGAACAGAACCAGCAAGAGGGCCAGCTCATTTGCAAGTGAGCAGTTTGTATAAACACATTGAAAAACACAGACATATTTTTTAAAAAGCTGTATTGCAGTTAAAAATAAAAAAGGTATGAATGACTCTTCTAGCATTTGCCTCTGGACAAAGCCTCTCTTTAGTAGCGCGGAGCAGGAGATGGAGAGCCTGCTTTAATTTCTCCAGGTTTTTGTTTCCAGCTCGGTGGTTTCTTCCTGAGCGCAGCCCAGATTCTCCGCGAGGTCAGCAGCCATTCAAAATCGCTCCCGCTCCCAAGGACTAGCCAAGGCTCATTATGTTTCTGTGCAAACATCCTCCTGAAATCGCAGCTCCACTGACAAACAGTTTTGCACAGCAGAAAACAACAGGGTAAATCACACCGAGTTAGAAGTTGCCACTTCATAGTTTCTAGCCAATCTATAGAAAAGCATGTAATAGCGTTAGGGCAGAAAGTCTTGAAATAGGACAAAAGCAGGCAGCGCCAGTCAGGCACGCGTGTTGTCCTAAGGAGGATCCATGCAAGGGTCAATTTGATAAAATGGTCACATATTCAATAACTTTCAAACACACGCAGCAAGGGCCCAGCCCTGGCTCAACAGCAGAATGACCTGTTCATCAACGAGGTTAGTCTACAGCGGAAATGTAACGCAGACAGGGAAAAAACTTACTCCACAGTGGAAAGGCAAGGAGCTGCTTGAAGGGCAAGTCTCGTTTCACACCAGGAATATGTACATGCCGCCCCACCTCAAGCCACTCTCTCTGCTAGCACATACAGCTCTCCAGGAGTTCACTTCTCCCTGAACCGAAAAACAATCTCAGGGATTTTGTTAGATTTCCATTATTTAGCAAGTATATATCCAAAGGCAGAAATCCCGTTATGCTCACAACAAACCCAAGCCTGTGTGCCACTGACACAATGATGTAGTGGTGGTATCTAGGAGGTACCAGTGAAGCAGGCGTGAACCTGGCAGTTTGGGGCTCAGTTCACTTATCAGTCACAGACTGCCTCAGAAATCTTGGACAAATCACTCATCTGCCCCATAGAACCAAGGAGCAAGACTGTCTTTGATGCTTGTATCTCCAAATCCCTGTCCTGTCACCATTTAAATGCTGTTTCTGTGCAGTGCTAGACTGTTTCAGTAGTGCCAATGTCTCACTCCAAAACCCCACACAAGCTTTTCCTCAGCTGCCCTGACAGCCCAATTAGATACACTTCACATTAAATGGAATGAGAATGAGGATTTCCTTCCCATCCAGGGATGCCAACATATACAAGGCTTCAGAGCCGACCCTACGGACTTTGGAAATCTTTGTCTCTACACGATATTGCTTTGACAAAGGCTGTGGGGAATGCAGCCTCGCCCAGAGCGTGCTGGCCAGCCAAGGTTGACGACCCTGGTCCACAAAAAATATGGGATGCTCTGAGCCCAAGCCTTCCTCATCAACTGTTCTTACCACTGGAGGGCCACCCAAAAAAGGAGAAGAGGTGCTGCTTCTGTGGCATGGGTTGCTGCTAGAGTCCCAAAAACATACGTAGACCTTGCAGCTGTAGCGATGATAGGCAGTCCTGACTTGTATGAGTAACACCAAAAGAGGACTTTGGTTTATGATTCTGGATTTCATCAAGAGCCCTTCATCAAGTCCAAAATTAATCCTCTGCCTTCTGTTGGCAAGCTGGGTAGAGCTGCCTCTTCTGCTGCGGGGACTATGCATGTGGAGCGGGTTAATGCAGCAAGGCACAAAAATAGTGTGGCGATGGGTGACCACAGAAGCACCATAGTTAGACATGGTTTGTTTAGTGCCAGAAGTATGCAAGTCACTTTGCCAGACAAGAATCCTCCTCCCAGTGAGGCTCCCAAAGAGCCTATCATCAGTTTTTTTAAGTGTTTGCAGTTTGCTGGCTGAAGCTTTCCGCTGGAGTTGGTCTTGCCTAGGGGCTGTACACTTGCAGGGTTGGAAAACACAGTGTTGAAGTATTCTTGCCAAATCCAGCTTGTTCCTTGGATTGTTTCCTTTCTCTAATCACTGTTTATCTTTACACGGGCCAGATTGGCCCATTTCTTCCACTCTTTCACTAGTCTCTACAGCAGATATATGATCTCTGAAATTCTTCCTTGGCTGACCACAATTCATTCATCAGGGAATAAATTTATCCCTTTCTTGGGCAGTCAGTAAGCACTCAGTGAATTTCTAAAGGCATTTCTAAGGCCTGAGCTACCTTGGACGTCTCAATGTCACATGAGAAGTACCCCATGTGCACCCATGCTTTTCTCCTTTTAGCAAAGAGCCTCCCACCCATAGCCCACAGAAGAGCTGTACCTCTAGCTCTCAGAGAGGAGTGAGCTCCTCCACACTACTTCCATTCCAGCAGGAAAGGAAAAATAAGAGGTACCCAAAACCTGCCCTCAGCTGTGTTTCTAAGCAGGGATTTACACTGAGCCAGCCATGTTTGTGATTTCTGCTCTTTCTCAGGACACTTGTTTTGATTCCATCTAAACACCTCAGTAGCTTCTATACTCCCAGGCCCATTTGCTTAACGTTCTCTTATCACTGCTTGCATTTCAGTGTATGTTCTATTCTAAACAGGTAAGATAGATGAATAAAAGATCGTCATCCCTTTTTACAGATAGACAAGCGAGAGTGTGCAAAATTTGGGTTATTCCTCTGAAGTCTGCAGCACAGTCAGAAGCAGAGCCTCAGCCCCTCAGGTTCTGTACCCTCATAAGAATCCCCCAGTTTTCCCTCTGACCCTGTTCCAGCTCTTACTGATCTTGAAGAGCTGGATGGACGTGCTTCAGCAGTACCTCTAGCTGCCTGGGACAGCACTGGCAATACTTTCACACCGAAGAGAGGGGAAGTCACTCGCCACTAAAGCACTGGGAGGCAGATTCAGCCCTTACATAAGTGAAAGGAACTCTGTTTTTCCAAGTCTGGATTTGCCTCTGTATCCATAACATTGCATTTTTGAAGTTCTTCTGGCCAGAATGAAAAGGGCTTTGGTAACCCAAAGAAACCATAAAGCCCAGCTCCGAACTGGCTATAACACAGTCAGCTGCCATCTATGACAGCTGGAGATCATTGGGCTGCAGACGCGGTGCCAGCACGCAGATCCATCACCCATTGCCCCCTGCGGGGATGGAAGGACCATTGCCAGACTATTCCCATCTTGCAGCCAGAACTGTGGGGCTGAGGCAGCTCTGCTGCCATCTCATGCTGTGCTGCTTCTGGCCTGCCTCCGTCAAGAGCCTGCTCTCCGCCACCAGGAGCGGAAACCATGGCTGAGCTCTGCAGTGATACATGGGGCCCTGCCTGCTTCGCCGTGGGAATTTTCACACTTTAGCCTTTGCAGAACTCCCACTTAAAAATGAAACTCTCAAGTTTGGGGCAAAAAAAGTATTCACCAACATGCCTTAATTGGATGTCTTTGAGTTCAATTTCCCAGTGGCTGCACAGTATATTTATATACAATTTCTAACTTTTCTCCTCTCAGACATTTGGGTGTGCAGATCTTTATGGAAGAAAAGCACTACAATATTATAAAAGTCTTGTAAATACTGCCTGTGTCAGGCAGCGTGCAGGGTGGTGATTTCTAGGCAGCTGCTGTTACTGGGCAGGTCAATGTGATTGCTAGAGTCATCTCTGTCAGTGATGAGTGATACTTCATTCAGAATAGTGACATCAACTCACAGGCAGTGAAGACAACGAAGTTTACTTGAGAATTCTGATCGTGTAGTCTTAAAATCCTTAGGCGATGTTGTATTGCTCTGACTCATGTTTCTCTCCATGTAAATAAAATTACCAAACCTACTTTTTAAATAATCTTTTTGCCCATTTAAAAATAAAAAATAGCTGCATATTTAAAGAGCTTTCATATAGCTCCCTTTCAACTTTCCACCATGAGGCACAAATGCAGCATATACATATGCTACAGCCTTTACAAAACACAAAACTCCAGCAAATACAAAACTATACTCCAGAATTACTTTGACTCTCCAGAACAAATAAAAGAAATAAAATTAAGAGTGCTTGGGTCCTGGCATGCTGAGGCAACAATACCTCTCTGCTGACCTTGAGCGAGAATCCCTTCCCTTCCTCTGCCCTACATCAGCATCAGCCACAGCCAAAGATACTGCAGATGGCAACATGCCCCGTGGCCACAGCTCGTAACCAAAAGACTACACCCGTATGTGGTCATGATTTCACTGGGCACCGTGATATCTCAGCTTAGGCTCTAGAAACCTCACGAAAATCAAGCACGGTTGCTGCATGTAGGCGGAGGGTTCCTATGGCCCATTTCCACACTAAGACACCTGCACTACAGAGAACTACATAAAAGGCCACAGTTTTATAAAAAAAAAAAAAAATCCGGTAAACATTTTCAAGAAATGGTCTAATCACATTCGGTTCCTTCAGAGCTTGCTGGAATAATCATGAACTCTGTCAGTGTTAATGGGGGTGTTATAAGTATCTGTGTAGGACTGCCTCTGTAATTCAGCATTAATTAGCTGAATCATTATTTTAGAGTGTTACTGAATTATCTTATAATTACCACCTAACTTGGTGCTTGTAAATGAGGCAACAGAAGGAAATGGCAATTCTTTTAAATGTACTTAAAGTTAAGAAGACATAATAAACACTCCATTCTGTCCTTTTTAGAAGATTTTTAATCTTCTGCGAGATGTAAGGCTAGTACAACTGCTTTCATCTATGCCCTGTAGATTTATTACAATCATTATAACAAATGGAAATGAATATTATTCAGGTTTATTACCCTATAGTATATCTTTATGAGCACACAGGAAACCATGTTGCTTCTTCATCCACTGCCTGTAAAGAAAATGAAAGATCCTGCCCTGGAAAGCAGAGTATTGTGATTAAAAAAAGATCATTTGACTCTCCTAATTTAACTGTTTTTCTAATAACTTATCTGCTCTGATTCCCAACACAATCAGGCCTAATTGTTTTGCACTAAGAAGCCTCATTACCTCTTGACTGGGAAGGTAGTTAGGAAATACCACATATGTTTTGCTGTCACTGATTCTGCCCTGCGAGTGTTAATGCTGTGGTACAAAGTCTGCTGTACCAGATCCCCCCATCTGAAGTGTGCAGAAGCAATGGGAAAGAAAGGGAGTATGTTTGTCGTTGGGCAAATCAGAAAAGCTTGTAACACCTGGCTGGCTCAGGTTCAGACTCCTGGGATTAGCTCTGAATGCTGTGGACAAGACACTTTGCTCAGATCGTCATGTGTTCCTGAGAGACTACTGAGTGCAAGATCTTCTGACGGCACAGATACTTGTTTATAAAATCATCAGGAAGTGTGTTAAGTGAATCCCTCCTTATGCTCGGGGTTTACTGGGAGGTACTTTTTGTAACTTCTCCACTTAGACTAAAAGAGATTGTCCAGGTCAACAAATCTGAGGTCTGCAAGACCAAAGGGGAGTCAATGTTGTGCAACCAGTTGTACTAGCAACCAGACATTTCTTGCGTGCTTTAGTTTCTCAGGGTGTATTCAGAGATTTGCAGTAGGCAGCTACAGTCTGCATTCTCTTACTTTTACCACATACTCCTCCTGCGGGAGTCACAACATACCTATAGCCTCCATTTTACCCATATTTTGCAGGCAGAGCTGGGGCATGTTAGCACTTGACTTCTTTAGCAGCTAAGTGATTCTAAATATGAGACAAAAATCAATATACATATGTGAAGAACGGAGCTACCTGAAAAATCTTTGTTGTGAACAGATTTTCAGCCTGACTATGCTCAAATACATTGCCTCCTCAACACTAAATATTATATGCAGTTTGAAATAATGTAATAGTTTACTGTGGGTGATTGCTGGTAGGATGTTACTGATACACCTAATATATGAAACACTAAATCACACTTTACTTCTATATCTATGAAAAGAGATGATTTTCATATCCTGGCATGTTTATTGCTCTGAGACTAAGCATATTATTTATTAGGGTTTACTCTGTAGTTCTAAGAAATGGCGGAGTATTACTATTGTGATTGCTCTTCTTGCTAGAATCATGATGGCATTCATTCTTCATAAAGAGTGGTTTAAATCATGGCAAGAATTCACAGTGCAGTTAAACAATTTGGTGGCAAGCATAGTCCACAAATAACCACAACTTACTTGTACTACAGTTTTACAGATACACAGGAGTATGCTCTTCTTTACTCGAGATTCTCTACCTTCCACACCAAAGTCGACTGATTAAAAATGTGTATCATAACTGGTTTTGAAAAGCAACATTTTGAATAGACAGTAGTGGTCCATTACTGGAAATATAACCATACTGAAAACCAGAATATAAAACACTTGGAAGTTCACATGATGAAAATATGAACAATGGAAAAATTTTGGTTGGAAGGAACCTTGGGAACTGATCTAGTCCAACCTCCTTCTCAAAGCAGGACCAACAGTAAAGCTTGACTGGGCACCTTAGGATCTCAGGTGAGCAAATTTTGCTTACTTCCCAAACTTTCCAAAGCTCCAAATGATAAAATGCAGCTCTTTGTTCAGTTTACATCCACAACACCCCCTCTTTTGGATGCATTTAAATTTGTTATTCTTACCCACACCGTGAGTATCAGCACAAGCAGTAGTTTTTTATGTTGGTATGGTTGCCAAGCACTTTGCAGATCCTAATTCCAATTGTTCATAACATTTGGAAAAACTATAAAACATTTCCACACTGAATGGATTCATTACTTCACTTTTGTTTTAAAATACTAATTTCAGCTGTATTAGTTCAGGTGTTTGTAAGGAGCAGACTTAGGAACAAGCTTTCTGCTGAAAGACCTAGTGCTCTCCCATAACTTTGGAGCAAGGACGAAAAATTATGCCATTGAACAGCTTCTCTATGCAGTTTCTGTGCAGGTCCACCAATATGTGGTTAGAGGTTGAGCCTTAAAAAAATTGTAATTGAACGCACTCAGTATAGACTTGCTATCCTTTAACAGGTACCATCTGGGAGGATACCAGCCCCATGGAAGTGAACCTTTAGATGACAATACACCAGCCTCACAAGGACTGTGGCCAGGCTGTAAATGAAAGCCAGAGAAGCCTTACTTTCTGGAGCTGCTAATGGCTGTGCCTAATCTGCAGGGTCAGGGAGTATTTGTCAGGTCTCCGGTGAGGGCAGATTCCAGCAGTGTGCCAGGCCAGGACCTGGGCACGAGCAAGGCATGTGCCAACCCATGCACTAATCCCTGCTGCCAAGGGGATGAAAGTCTGGGTGCCGGGAGCAGCTGGGAGGTTGCTGTCAGATGGACCACATTTGGTACAGGACATAGACAATGAGCAGAGGATTACGCCATGTGCTGGGGATGGCAAGGGGCTGTGGCATGGATGGAGGCTGGGGCAGGAGCTCAGGGACTGCTGCTGGAGAGACCAGAAATGAGTATACTACAGATTGGGATGCTGACAAGACAGAAGGGCAATTTAGAAAGTTACAAGAAGGAAGAAGCAGCAGGAAATATTATTGATATGTTGCTGGGTGTGCTTAGTTTCCACTGCTGCTACAGCATCTCACCATTTTGGCTAATCAACATCTCTAACTTACTCCAGGAGAGGCAGGACCCAGAGAGCTCTTAGCTGCATCTTCACTGCTCCCACTAGCACAGGCATTGAGCTGTCCAGAACAAATCTCCCAAGAGACGTTTTCTTCTGTAGCCCACAATTAAATGACTTCTTCTTTGCTGTCTCTTCCTGTTTATGCATTCCTCCTCCCCTGCGATTGGGTTCGGTGGCTGAAGGGTCGTGTATTGCTGCACGGGATGGCATGCTTCCTTCCCTCCCTCTTTTCAGTTACTCACTTAGCATTTCTCCTGTGCATCCTAATTAGTACATTGCCACCTCTGGGCTTCAGGTGACTTTCTCCAACTTAAAGCATCCTTAAAGCACTGTCATGAAACTTTGCACATTGTTAAGCTCTTTTTAAGGTTTATTCTGCTAAATTTGATGAGATTTTCCTTATCCTGCTGTGTTAAGTTTCCACATATATAGACAAATGCAACAGGATATTTAAGAATGAAATAGTTCAGACTACACGTCGGCATCTCGTGCTGTTAGATTAGGGAAACCACCTTGCACCTGCCCTGAATGTAGCATCGGGAGGTTAACTCCAGTGTTTAGGCATTAGCTTAAATGCAAACAAAATATGTTTACTCAGTTTGGTTTGAACATGTGCAGCCTCAGTTGCCTGATAGCCTACATGATACCATGGCATTTATAATTGTGTTGATTCTTACTGCCAGGATAAATCTTAATACCCTCCCTTTTGGGTCTTTTTTTTTTGTGCACAAATGCAATGGAGGGGGGTGTCAGGAAAGCAGATGCAAAAGTACTATGCATTTGCATTTTCTTAGGTTCATCCTGAGCTCAGTTAAAATGATCTTATTTACTCTCAAGTTTTGTATTAAGAATCTGGTTTCAGGAAACATTCTAAGTCAATTTCACACTCTTTCAGGCACGAAACTATTTGCCAGGGAGCTGGTGCCAAGACCACAAAATCCATAATTTCTGATGGTCATTTTGCTGGGATCTACTGCCGGCAGCCATCATCCATCCCAGCACGCTGCTTTCGCAAAGCACCAGCAAGGTCAGCTCCTTGCAGCCCACAGGAGCAGGCTCTCCAACAAGCCATGCCCAGTGTTCAGCATACCCATGGAGCAAAACTTGAACGACAGTTCCGCTAAAAAGTTTGTCTGACAGCTCACAGAGCCGCATACGTCATTTCTTGGCATCTATCGGTCAAATTATTTGGCAGTTTTCTCCATATGAATTGTAGCAGTTTAGTGGCAACAATTTCCAGATCAAAGCTGTCAATCACTAGGCAATTCCCGCAGGGACATGCAAAAGGACCTTACTGGGAAATTATCTGAAGCTGCAATAATCTAGAAGATGTGATAAAGAAGAAAAGCAAGATTTCCCAAATTATATGGACAGAAGTTCAATTACTGTTTTCCTTTGTACGATTTAAGACAGCGAGCTATCATAGCCACAAGATCTGGAGGCAAAATCTAGAAAGTGAACTGCAATTCGTCTATTTCCTTGGCATAGCCTCCCTTTCCAATTAAATATGCTTTTGTTTTCTTTTCTTTTCCATTATTCTGAGGAGGCAGTAAACCTCGGTCTAAATGAGCATTTACATGAAAATCACAGCTCTCCAAGGCATCCACTGAAACTCCTTTAATACAATATTTGCTTTAATTTGATTTTCTGTCTCGCCTGTGGGAGAGTTTCAATCACATTTGGTATGATTTATAAATGTACTCACCCCCCTCCTGCAGAGGTCATTCCCTTTCCTAAAACCGCATCATTGACCAGGAAGAATTCCTTTTACTAGTAAACAGCTCAGTAAGCAATATCATCCACAGAAAACACTAAGCACAGTCCAGTTCTAATTAGGGTCTCAAATGTCCAAAAGCTCACTTTAATCTCCAAGAAATATAATCTGTTTATATCACCTGCAGCCTCTTGGTTGTCTCCTTCATAAAGACTGTTTTCTTGGGCTCACTGAATAATCTCTTCTAACTTATCTTATGAAGAATCCAGCTTCATTATACACATTTCAAGCAATCTTTCCCTTCCCGAACCCAAGTGAATCAGGGAATCATATTCAGTGATTCTCGTTTATTTATCTTGCCACTGCAAAATTTAAAAACACACACAAAGGATACAAGCACCTTCTTAAAGATATTTAATCTTGTTCTCATGATATCTATCTCACTTTGTTTTATTAAAATAATCTGCCACTTGCTATTGAAACTGTCAAAGAAGTAAATACTTTTTTTAAGAGGGTACATTGAGTAAATGTATTGTTCAGCCCATTAAAAGCATAGTATTTAATATTGTATACATACAGATTTACTAAGCCTTCATGAAACATAGAATGATGTGCAAGAAAAGAAAAGCTAAGTCAATAGCGGAAGAGGAAAAATAATAACCAAAATAAGTTTGGGGTGGTTTTTGTTTGTTTGTTTTTTATTATTGTTAATATATTCTATGACATGCCAAAGTGCTACCACATCTGATTTAATACTGGACCCAAAGTAAAGTTTTTTGTTTATCTCTGTGTCTGATCTTCTGTCCCCACATTTATCTCTGTGTGTGCACAGTATTACATAAACATATCAAGAAAGTGTACATGCATACAGTAAAGTAAGCATCTAGCCATGTTTGGATGTTTATCTTCTGCTTGGCTATATATGTGTGGTTGTGTGCTTGCTGATCAGCCATACAACTGATCAGCCATAAAACCCTAAAAAATTAGTGTCTTTCAGTCAAGATCTAGTGTCTTTTCATCTCCAGGATCTTGGGTTTTGAATTTTATGAGATTCCTCTTTCTTGTAATCTGAAGCTCTTAACAAGTCATTATTTGTCTCCTCAGCCAACTTGTTTCCCTACTCACCTACCTCAGTTTCAAGTCTTAAAACTGTGGGAAAACCCGGATTATTTCTGCATGCTTTTTTGGCTTCTTTTGGGGAACTTTGGGCTTGATTTTAGAAACAGCATGCATTACCCAGCCTCAGGTCAGCTCTTCCATCTATGTTATCAGTTGGCTTAAAAACATTCCCTCCCCTACACTGCAACTGACAGAAGTCTGTGCAATTTTTCTTCTCATCTTGCTCTTAACAGAATATCTTTATAAGAAAGACAAAAAACTTTGCTTGTGTGCATTGCATGATAACAAGCAGTGCAGAAGCAGCTAACATCTCCAGAAACCAGGTGAGGGCCAGAAGTACGGAACCTCCTGAGTTAACATACCCTGCGAAATAAATTAATATGCATATCTGTGATGTATGTACTCCAACTTGTTTTACTTGCTTTTACAGTGGCTATAATCCAGCTGTGCACAAAGAAAAGATATTTACACATGGCTTCCATGGGCCAAGCAGCTTCAGTTGACCGTATTGTTGAAGACAAAGCAGAAAACCACAAGGAAAGCCTGCCAAGCACTGGGACACGGTAAGCTTTGCGGCTGCTCGAGCTTGAGAAGCTCACATCAGGGGACATTCCCAAAGAAGACGCACGCACATCATCAGCCTGAGAGTTTCCTCAGCAGAAATCCCCTGCACCAGGCAGGAAATCCTGCCTGTCTGTAACAAAAGGCCCAGAGCTGTTGGCAACCTGAAGGGTGAGCAAAGCTCATGCACACCGTGCCAGAGATGCTGTCTTACCACCTGGTATCTATTGAGAGGCTAAGCCCATGGTGGCCCTCTTCCTGGCGCAACGGCTTTTGGCTGCATCCCTCTAGATGACAGGGCTTTGCAGTCACGCTGCTGATCACTAAATCACTTTTTGGCCTTTGCAGGTAAACAGTGAGAGACCCCGAAGTATATCATCACCAAATCACAGCTGAGTACCAACGATACCACCTTCCATACCGCTAACCATCACTCACAGAAATGAACGCTCACAGATGATGGTGCCAGCTGACTTACGCTGACATTGAGGGGAAGATTCAGAGAAGTGGTGTCTCCCAATTCTCTGGGACACCCATTTGTCTGCTCACTGCTTGTCCTCATAATGCACCCCAAAACCTAATCCACCAGAACTGTGGGATTTACCTAATGCTTCCTTAAAACTTCAAGTCTAACTGACAGTCTATCAGCCTGCTCAGTTTCACACTCTCAAAATGTTCCTTCATTTTTTTTTACCATCCTAATAAAGTGAAGCTTCTTGTTTCCAGATGTGTCTGTGGCCCTGATAGCATGAGGCACCCTAGTGGGATCCATGCACAAACTTAGGTATTCTGTGACCCTGAGCTGTTGCCTTACAGTAACTTCCACTGTGTCTTTGATTGTTTTTATCAATGCCTTTGTGGTATTAAGTTTTTCCTGTGATGTGCAACACTTTGAACAGTGCCCATTTCAATATATAGGCATTAGCTGTGGGACAAATCTTCTGGGTTTTGTTGTTGTTGCTGTTTTGTTTTGTTTTGTTTTTCTCATGGAAAACCCATTGTCTCTGAAAAGAAGATATCCATTCACCTGAACCAGGGATAATGCCAAAATATTATTAACATTAAATCCAACAAGTAAAAATAGCAGGGATGTTCAGCAATAACTGGAATCAGATTTAATATTACATTCTAGCAAGCCCTGAAGCAATATAATTATGTGGCCACTGCTGCATCAAACAAGGAATAACCACTGAACACACTTGAAGGCATACACTGTCATTTACAGATGATCTTTGGATAAGATTTGTAACACGCGTCTGCAGCCTCCCTCTTAATTTAGATTTTACAGAAGCGCATGGAGATGGGGAAGCAGAGGAAAAGGAGGATGGGGGAGACACGTTTCTCCAGTTTTGACGGACTGTTTTGGCTGTCACCTCAAACACGGTTTCTTGGAACAGCTCTCCTGACTGGTCCACAGCAAGAGTGTCATGTCTTCTTCCTTACCAAGGCCACTGGGACATAGTCTGGGAGAGCCTCAAATCTTGACTGTGAGTACACCTGACAAGAAACACTTTCCTCTCTTCATATGTACCATATCACATCACTTTTCCGCCTGGGGATTGATATACCTTTGCCAGCCCTCTCCCAGCTTCATGGAAATATACTTTCAGTATCAGAGTTGTGAGTGATTGCCTCTCTGTAACAATCTCTAAAGCAAAATTCAAAGACTCCTGCCAGTCTCTGCCCACCAAACCACACCCCTAAAACCAAGGACCCAACTAGCTAACAGGAAATTATCAAGGTGAGGCTTCAAATGAAACACATTTCTGCTACCTTCTTTCTCCAGTTCCACTTCTATTTTGACTACTACTGTTCTCAACCCTCTGTTTCCCTAGAGCTGTGGTCCCGGCTCACACCCTACAGAAACCTCACCCAGCCTGTACTCAGAGCTCTGTCTCACCATTGACTCTCTACCTGCTGCAGGTTAAGGGGCCTCACAGGGAGAGGGACCAGCTGAAGACCACAGGCATCTTTCTGCTCTCCTGGCCAGAATGTTGAGTCCTCCCACATCAACTTCTTTTTATTCACTTAAACTTTAACGCTGGCTGAGATTTGGCTGAGGTGGACGGATGAGTGTCTCTCTGCACCTCACTGCTGTTAATGAGAAGATACTCGTGACTCATGACTCATGTGGTCATGGTTCTCCATGACCACATCTATTGCATTCTCCATTTTGCCTCTACAGCCTAAACTGTAGTTACCTTATAACGTCATTACCAGCATGAAACCCACCCTGCCAAGTTTCGCACTCTTTATAAAGGTCATAGATGCCCATTGTTTTATACCATAGCTGCTTTTCATTCTCCATTGCCCAAATACTTTCTGCGTTTTATATACATTTTCTGGATAATGTAACACCAAATTAATTTTTACTGTCCCTCAAAAGGAAATGCCTTCTCCATACTGCTTTGAGTACTTCAAGTTCTCATATCAATCTGAATTACCTGTCATGCCTCCTTCTCAATTTTACAGATTATCAAACTAGATTAGGTAATTTTGAACTCAGTGCCTTCTTCATATGCAAGAAGACAGGAGGTCACATAATCTCTTTTACAAAGTATTCCAGTAATTTGTGGATTCAGAAATGTCTTGCCTGTGTCACTTTATCTCTTGGATCTGTCTTCTTCTTTATTTTAATCAGAACTGGCATGGTGAAGCACCTGAGGCTGTTTTGACCCATCTTCAGTCCTGCAAATCATCTTCCTGGCACATTTCATTAAAATGGATCAATTAAAGGGGACACTTTGCCATTCCTTGACATAAACTCCTCACTTTTGGTCCCATTGCCTATTCAAGTTCCCAAGAGGCATGGCACCATTAGAGGATCTTCTTCTGTAATCAAACTGTGATAATTCTTTTCATAATGGTGCAATTATCTACTGCTTTCTGGTTTCACCTCAGAAAGCTCTGTGAGTCATAGACCTTTACATCTACTGCATCTACGCCCACTGACGATCAACACGGAGAGACAGTCCCTGGGACTCATTTACTCTCCACACTGGGTTTACAAGGAAGCACCTGCTTAGAACTAGACACCCTTCAGTATAGGCTTTGCAATAAAAATGCCTAGTTCATTTATTCTTTTTTGATGAGTCTCAGCAAAGAAAGTCTAATCCTTTCTGTCCTAATGGTGTAAATCATGTTACCATCACTATTGTTACAATTACATAAAAGTAGTGTAAATGCTGCAAATCCAGTTCAGTATCTCTGGTTCCTTAAATATTCCTGTGTTTCCTTTCATTAGTTTTATACATTCCTCTTACTGAGAAGAGCAATGCTCAGGACTTGGAAAGTGAAGCTCATCTTCAGGAGTAGCATCACAATGGCAGCTGTCCTTTGCCTGAAAGAGAACCAAAGAAAGCAGATGAAAAAGATCAGTACCTGTTCTTACATTTAGGAGCAGTCATGTCTTATGTTTAGCTACCTAACACAAACGATTTCAGATGGGCTCAATTCTTCAAATTTTAAGTCACGCACAGAGGACGAAACTGAAACATGCTGGAAGAGTAATACTGCTTTGCTAAACTCGCTATCATTCCTGCCCTGGACCAACTTCGACTCTTAACTAAACAAGATTTCCTTTGAGTCCTGGCTGATCTTCCTTTAGAAATCTTGAGAGGGGTACATAATTTCTGCTTTATGACTGTCTAGCCGGAGCTGCATACAGAATGCAAAACAAATAAATAAAGAAAAACATTTTAAATTACTTTCATTTGGCCCCCTTCCTGCCTCTCTTGTGTTTGCTTTCCGTGTATATATGAGGGACTGAATTTTGTTGTCGGGATTACTCACGAAAAGCAGAGTTCAAAGTGGCAAGCGCAAGAACAGCATGAGCAGGAGCCAAAATGTAAATGTGCATGTACAAGAATTCATGCCAGAAATTCTTGCACATTATGGAATGTGCCTCTTCTGACCAGGCTCGAGCAGGCAAGGTAACGTCAATCTTCAGTGACTGCTGCTAATCTGCACAGCAAAAAGCCCTGACAACACGGGTTTTCTAAATTCATTTCAATAATGAATGCACTCAAACAGACCACGGTGTGTTTGCCTTCCCCAGACAACAACCAAATGTGTTTTAACCATACGTCACTAGCGCTCATGCAGCAAGCTTGGGAAGGCAATGGCTGAAAAGGAAATCTGGTCCTGTGATGAACGGCAGCTAGCTGGGATTTGGGAAGCACCAGGCTTTGTCCTGAGGTGACCTCAGGTAAATCCTTTGTTACTCCACTCCCTGCCTACAAAATGGGGATGATGCCTCCCTTCTCTCCCGAGCTCTGAAGAAATACATTTATGTGGTGCTCAAGTGCTGCAGGAGCCGGGATTGTACAAGCACGGATACATTGACAGCATCGTTTTTTGAAACCAATGGGCGACTGTTTTGCTCGTACAAAGGAGAACAAACCATAGCCATGCAACTGGGTTTGTAAGGATACCTGCTGTCATGGGTGAATCACTTGGTTTATTTGCATATGTTTGGGACTATTAGAGACCAACCCATCAAACGTGTCAAAATTTCTGTCGTACTGAAACCCCTTCCTGGCTTGTGGGCCAAGTATCAGAGGGTGCAGTGGGAAAATTTTGCAGTGCATTACTTTGGGTTACCAGAGACTTAGTCTAGGCCAGACAAATGTAGTATGATCTTCATCTTCAAAACCAGGATACTTTCTCAGAACACTGAATTATGGTTCCTTGTTGCAAACATACTCCTTTCTTAACCAAATCTGTGTAAAACAACTTGCATCCAACACAGACCAACCCTCCCTGTCATGCGAGATCAGCTGCCCAACTTGGGCCCAGGATCGTTTGGTGGCACATTGAACGAGCTCCTCTAGCTGGACCACAGCCTACTTGGGAAGAAGGTATTTAACATGAGAAACAAATCAACAAACTACATCTATTTAGGAAAGCAGTGCAACTTCCACCAAAATCAATAGGTTTTTTGCCTTTTCTTTCTTGGCACATCTTAAATTAACACTTTTCTTTAGCTGTCTCTTAACTCAGCTTCATTGCATGGCTCTGTTCAGGCTCTTCACTGTATGCGCCAGGGAGAGCCCACCAGAAATCTCTCTTTTCCAGGAAACGAAGATTTTTTAAAATTTAGAAAACAAATGTCTTTTAAGTCTCAAAATCAATGTGATCATGCAGATTAATACCAAACCATCTCTCACTGCATAATATCTGAGAGCAGGTAATTTCAGGATTATGGAAGAATCTGGAAAATTGCGGAAGAATTCTCCTTTTGCTGTCAGAAATTTAAAGCTGCACCTTCATTTAATCAAGAAGGTAATTTCCTCTACAGCAAGTTTCTTTTTGTTTTTGTTTTTTTTTTCATTTTTATTCTTTTCATTTTACTTATGACCTTGATGTCATGACAATTTTGGTAGTAAGTTGTTCCTCAGTAAGTATTTCTACTAGAACTGTGAATAATCATCAAAATTAACTAGCCTATAGAGTGATTAAATAATTTCCTCCAATTTGCATTTGATATGTTTATTAAGTGCTGGAGGGTGTTCTTTCCTCTCTTATTTTTACTGCTGTTAAACACAATGTCTGGATTTTTGGCATAGGTGCAGTACTATTATGTTTACTACAAAATTTTAATCAGATTACAGTACGAGTTACCATTTGATACTGTAAAAATGCCAGTAGGTAGTAGATAAATATTAAGATACAATTAGCTGCCACTACCTTCTATTGTTGGAAATTCATTAATATTAAGATAAGTCTGAGTTCTATGGCAGTGACAATTTTTTTAGCGTTCTGATTTTTACAAGTTACGGTTTCTTACAAGTGATAGTGCAAGCAGTAAACAAGCTAGAAGATGAATATAAACAAATAGATATGGCAATATTAAAGCTACAGAAAATACAAAGTACCGCCTGTGTGTTATTACTTGTGCTTCATTTACCCTAGCATTGTCAACAAGACCTGTAATTCAAAACATATAATTCCTTGTGAGGCATTTTCATTTTGAACCAGATGAAACTATCAGTGCTGATCATCAATAAAAACTGTGATTTTAAACGTATTGGAAATCTGTGCTTTCAAATGCACGTCTTGGCCCTTTACACAAGCAAGTGGTTGCTAACGCCAATATGCATTAGAAATGCAATTGTACTATACTTAGATGTGGTTCAACCACTGTTATAACATGGGCCATTAAGAAGCATTAAAAAAAAAAAGGGAAGGAAAGGAAAGAAAGAATCCAGGTTAAAAGGGAACATGTTCTGTTGCTCAGCTAAAAGACTTATCTATAATTAGAAAATAAAATAATAAAATTGTTCAAAATTAGTCTAAACAGATAAAATATTGATATCTAGGAGAACATGAGCGTGCCATACAGAAAACACATTTACTTACGTTTTCTCAGGGCTTGTAAAAGGTTCTAAAGACTTTTGCCGTAGCTCAGGAAACCAGAGGTTGAATGCAATCAGCTGGTGAGTTAGAGGAGGCTGTAGGCTCCTCTCACGGAAGACTCGCACCTGTTGAACAGGGAAAGTAACCTCTGATCTGTCATGCCCACCATTTTACCAAGTTAGCAGTGGTCGTCCCAAAATGTAACTCCCAGTCAGCTATACATATTGAATAATCCAAAGCAAGCGAGGCAAATGGCATAAAACTTAAATCTCCAGTGCATAATATCAATTAAAGGACTTACATGTTTGCCCATGTGATTGCCTGCTTTCTTAGGCTAGAGCTGGAGAGCAGTGGGAAATGCCCAGCTGCCTTAGTTGGAAGCGACTCAAAACTTCATCCGCTTTGGTTCAGTTCTCAAAATAGGGCACATGACCTCTAAGCAAGACAGTACAGTAGGCTGCTTTTACACTGCACCGCCGCTCCTGCAGCCCCTAATACAAATTCGCTCGCTTTTCCGAGCTTGGGAGGAGGCAAGATTTGACACTTGCCGAGTTTCAGCGCTATCTTGTTTAGTAATGCATTATCCACAGCAAATTTGCCACTATCTTTAGGAGCAGAGATGACATCTGTTACAGAGTGGCTTACACTTGTCTGTCTGCTGCTTTCCGTGCCATGTGTCTGACATGAGTTAACCTCAAATAAAATACAATGCGAGGGAAGAGAATTTCTCATCCGAGGTGTCCACGCTGCTCCTCTTGACCTACTTGGAAAACCACGACTTAAACTCTTTGACGTTTCCCCCATCACGACACAGCTGCAGAAGGCAGTAATGGGACCACTTTGAACAGTATTTGAAACGCGCTATATATACATTTGGATGTGCTTGAACAGCATTATTTCCAAACTTTGCAGATTCCATTTGTTATTTTATCAAGCCTGCTGTAGGTCGTATTTTTTTTTTACAGAATTGACATAATGAGAAAAGATAGCCTTTTTCGTTTGTCAGATAAAGATCCAAATTGCATTTTATAATCTGACAATTACATAGTCTGATTTTTTAAATAAAACAGATAATCTCCCTTCCCCGTTCAAGATGAGATCTTAGTTGTTAGTGACAGCTGTTAAAATGCTGCTAAAAATAGATATAGTGTCAACCACTAAAAAGCTAAGTGCTCCTGTGAACCACAAGCAGAAAACAAATGAGTTTTCTACTGAATTTGTGGAAAATCTGTGAGCATCTTGCATGTGCTGGGAAGGGTGCTTTATCTTTCCAGCAGCCATCTCAGTGTGTGACACAATGGAAAAAAAATCAAACATTTGGTATTAAGATATATATTCGATATATTCTCTCAACTTTATTTTCTCTCTCCTTTCTGCTCTACAGTAATAATAATAATAATGCAACACTAAGGCTGAGACTATCTCCAAGCATTTCAGCTGCCTTTTTTATTTACACCTTTGCCCTGAAAAAAAAATAAAATACACAAGAATAGCAGGAAGAGTAAGACAAAAGAAGCGCAACCTATCAGCCAAATACACTGTTACTATAAATTAACATAAGGTATTTGTGCTCGTTATGGCAGTTCTTGACAGAACAGCCGAGGTGCTGGGGTGCTTTTTGCATTCCTGGCATTTGCCGGGCTACTCGCGGAGTTGCGAAGAACTTTCCCCTGCCCTGGAATTGCAGCTTCCAAGCCATTAGAGGCGGCTCTGTTAGATTAATAAATTATCTGTATTCCAAACCAGATGTATGACACAAAATGAGTAAAAAGAGAGAGAAGAGAATTGTTCACATTCAGTGTTATAATACATCCCAGTAGGTTCCTCCTTTTTAGCTACATTATGGCTAAAAATAGAACGCTCGTGTAGGCACAGTGAAATACGATTTGCTTCCAATAATATAGCAAGCTAATTGTGAAATTAAGCTACTGAATGCGCTGTTATCTCAAAGTCTGGCCTTAGCAGCACTTTATGCTTCCCTATTTAACATTTATCAAGTTACCCACAAACTTTGACGGATGCAAACAACAGCTGATAAAATAATCGCCTTTTTTAAGGCCCGGATCCTACAGAGGCTTTGGCACAGGTAGAATTCCCTCTCTGTGAGCAGTGCTTTTACATGTTTAAATGCTTCACCGAGGGTATTAAAATATGGCCAACTTTCCCTCTCTCCGACGCTTTTTTTTTTTTTAAGATGTTTAAATGAAGAGATATTTAATGCCCTGAACTTAAAAATAATCAGCATTGAAACATCTTAGCCACAAGTGCAATATTAATTTAAAAACTCGTGTCGATATCAGCGCCGATTTGTACTTTTTTTTTTTTATTATTTT
>VXAL01007640.1:43277-54614 GCA_013399475.1 Chauna torquata | reverse complement strand
ACATTGCTGACTCATGGTTAACCAGCTGCCCACCAGGACAAACAGGTCCTTCTCTGCAGAGATGCTTTCCAGCAGGTCAACCCCCAACTTGTACAGGTGCATGGGGTTATTCCTCCCTAGCTGAAGGACCCTGCAGTTGCCTTTGTTGAACTTCATGAAACTCCTCACTGCCCAACTGTCCAGCCTGTCCAGGTCCTTCTGAATGGCAGCACAGCCCTCTAGTGTATTGGCTACTCCTCCCAGTTTTGTGTCATCAGCAAACTGGCTGAGGGTGTACTCCATTACATCATCCAGGTCATTGATGAGTAAGTTGAACAAGATTGGACCCAGTACAGACCCCTGGGGAACATCACTAGCTACAGGCCTCCAACTAGACTCTGCGCCACTGAGCAAAACCCTCTGAGCTCTGCCATCCAGCCAATTCTCAATCCACCTCACTGTCCACTCATCTATCCTGCAATTCCTGAGCTTGCCTATGAGGATGTTATGGGAGATAGTGTCGAAAGCCTTACTGAAGTCAAGGTAGACAATATCCACTGCTATCCCCTCATCTACCCAGCAAGTTATCCTATCATAGAAGGCTATCAGATTCGTTAAGCATGATTTCCTCTTGGTGAATCCATGCTGACTACTCCTGATCACCTTCTTATCCTCCACGTGCTTGGAGATGACCTCCAGGATGAACTGTTCCATCATCTTTCCATGGGTGCAGGTGAGGCTGACTGGCCTGTAGTTTCCTGGGTCCTCGTCCTTGCCATTTTTGAAGACTGGAGTGACGTTGGCTTTCTTCCAGTCCTCAGGCACCTCTCCTGTTCTCCATGACCTTTCAAAGATGAGGGAGATTGGCCCAGCAATAACATCTGCCAGCTCCCTCAGCATTTGTGGGTTTATCCCATCGGGGCCCATGGATTTGTGGGTGTCAAATTTTCCTAAATGATCTCTAGCCCGATCCTCCTTGACCAAGGGAAAGTCCTCCTTTCTCCAGACTCCCTCTCTTGTCTCTAGGGTCTGAGATTCCTGAGGGCTGGTCTTAGCAGTGAGGACAGAAGCAAAGAAAGCATTCAGTAACTCTGCCTTCTCTGCACCATTAGTCACCAAGGCACCCACCCCATTCAGCAGCAGGCCCACATTTTCCCTAGTCTTCTTTTTGCTATCGATATATTTGAAGAAGTCCTTCTAGTTCTCCTTGACATCCCTTGCCAGATATAATTCCAAATGGGCCTTGGATTTCCTCGTTGTGTCCCTGCATACCCTGACAACGTCGCTATATTCCTCCAAAGTGGCCTGTCCCTTTTTCCACATGCTGTATACTTGCTTCTTCTCTTTGAGTTTTTCCAGGAGCTCCTTGCTCATCCGTGCAGGTGTCCTGCCCCCTTTGCTTTCTTGCTTATAAGGTATACATTGATCTTGAGCTTGGAGGAAGTAATGCTTGAACATTGACCAGCTCTCTTGGACCCCCCTTCCTTCTAGGACCTTAACCCATGGGATTCTTTCAAGTAGGTCCCTTAAGAGGCCAAAGTTTGCTTTCCTGAAGTCCAAGGTTGTGTTCTTACTTTTTGCCCTGCTTCCTCCTCGCAAGATCCTAACTCCACCCTCTCATGGCCACTGCAGCCAAAGCTGTCCCCATCCTTCACATCTCCAACTAGCACTTCTTTGTTTGTTAACACAAGGTCCAGCAGCACACCTCTCCTTGTTGGCTCCTTTACCACATGTGTCAAAAAGTTATCACTAATGGTCTGCAGGAATCTCCTGGACTGTTTGTGCCCAGCTGTGTGGTCTTTCTAGCAGACATCAGGGTGATTGAAGTCCCCCATGAGAACCAGGATTTGTGATTGGGAGTTTTTTTCCAGCTATCTGTAAAACACTTCATCTACTTCCTCTTCCTGATCAGATGGCCTGTAGCAAACACCTACAACAGTATCAGCCATGGTAGCCTGCCCTTTAATCCTTACCCATAAACTCCCGACTTGCTCTTCATCCGCCCCTAGACAGAGCTTGATGCATTCCAGTTGCTCTCTTGCATAAAGAGCGACTCCACCACCTCGCCTTCCTAGCTTGTCTTTCCTAAGAAACACGTAGCCCTCCATTACAGCATTCCAGTCATGTGAGCGATCCCACCATGTTTCTGTAAATGCAATGATATCATAGCCTTGCAACTGCACACAGATCTCCAATTCTTCCTGTTTATTTCCCATACTATGCGCATTGCTGTACAAGCATTTCAGGGAGATGATTAAGGCTACAGGTTTCCCAGAAGGGGTGCAAGAGGATCCTCCATAGTCATGTCCTGTGCTCCCTCAGCTGCATGCACCTGCTGGAGGCATCCTGACTTGAGCTGCCTACTCCATCCCTGTAACTGCCCCCTTCCCCCATCTTTCCTACTTTAAAGCCCTCCTTGCCAGGTTCGCCATCCTGTTAGCAAAGACACGCATGCCCCTCTTAGTGAGGTGGATCCTGTCTCTTCCCATCAGTTCTTGATCTTCAAACAGGGTTTCATGGTCATAGAAACCAAAATCCTCTTGCCAACACCAGTGGCACAGCCAGTTGTTAACCTGGAATATCCATCTTCTCCTCTTCCGATCCTTCCTCCTCATTGGAAGTATTGAGGAAAAAATGACCTGGGCTCCCAGACCCTTTACCACCACGTCCAGAGCTCTAAAGTCCTGTTTGATGGTTTCTAATTTACCCTTGGTCTCATTAGCACCCACATGGAAAAGCAGGATAGGGTAATAGTCTGACCAATGGACAAGCTTTGGCAGTCTTTCCATGACATCTCTTATCTGAGCCCCTGGCAGGCAACAAACCTCTCTAGACAAGAGGTCAGGTCAGCAGATAGGTGCCTCCATACCCTGCAGCAGGGAGTCACCCACAGCAGTCACCTGCTGCTTCTTCTGGGTGTTCCCACTAGGCACAAGGTCTGTCAGCCCATTTACCTCCCTTGAAGTCTTGCCCAGCTTTTCCTCAGCCTGAAGAGCACTGAACCTATTCCTCAACAGCAAGGCTTCAGGAGGAGTAAAAGCCTTTCTACTCCTATGAGAAGTGACAAGCTTCCAGACCTCTTCTACAGTGTTATGATGGACCGCTTCATAAGGCACAGAGCCCTCTGACAACTCCACTGCTGTATGGGGTTGGGACTCCTAGAGCTGCACAGTCTCCAAGAACATCCTGTTTATCTATTGCTTATCTTCTTGGATGCTTCACAATCTGCTGACTTCCTCTTGTAACTCCCTTAAGTGATGGCACAGCTCGTGGACAACAGCACAGCTTCTACAGGAGAGCTGACTGTCAGTCCAGGCCTCACAGAGAGGCCCCAGGCACTCCATGCAGCCCGAGACCTGAAGAGGCACATCTGCTGTCAGAGGGTCTGTCTGGGTTGACACCTCCAACATAGCTAATGAAATGACTCCAGCAGCTACTGGGGAATATGCTCTGTGGCGTGTCATGACCATATCTAAGAAAGCACACACAACTAGGATTGGAAACAAAGGTGCCCTCTTGCGCCCTTCTGTGCAAACTGCCATGTCTGTTTGCTGCCTCTGGTAGCTATGCCCTGGCCTGAACAGATCCTGTTGTGGGGTTAAGGCGTACTTGGTGCCACCTGCCGGCCAGCTGAGTGGCCTCCTTCCAAGAAGCGCCAACTGCCACGCCAACTGCTGTGCCAACTGCCGCGCCAACTGCCGCGCCCCACCCTGACTGCCCGTCGTAGTCACCACGCTCCTGGTCACTCGCGCTCCCTGGGGCTGCCTTTTGCATGTGTGGTGGGCAGCTGCCATGGCTCCTGGCCCCACCACACTTCGTCAGCTGCTCTCCTCAGAGCTACTGTCTCCTGGCAGGTCTCAGCGCTCCCCTGGGGTTTCCCCGGCTCAGAAAACCCCCCTGTACGCTGCAATACCCCCACTGCAGAACACACCTGCACTGCAGCTGATCGCCTTGACAAGAGATGATCTTTAAGGTCCCTTCCAACCCAAAACATGCTATGATTCTATGATAATTGCATATGGTATACTTACTGATAGGACCTGAAATCGTTGAAATGCAAAACCAATGTCATGGGAAGTGACTACAAATCTATGTCACTTCCATTCATTTCATTTAAGTATATCAGAATAATTCAAAATATCTCATTAATTAAGAAAAGATAAAATTTACTTTGCTCTTTTCTACACAGATGTGTGACCAACCTACTAAACATTAAGAGGAGCTTTATTTAGATTTAAAATTAGAAAGAATTAAACCTTTGCAATTTAGGCAGAAAACACAACATATCATAGTGATAAGAGTCTAAAGTGGCTAGATTTGACAATAATATTTGATGTACTTCTATCTTTTTGATCAAAGCCTCTTATCTTACATACAACACAAGGAGAGTCTAAGTTTATTTTATCTTGATTAACAGCTTATAAAAGTGACAAAGTTTGACAAATAGGACAACAATATTTTATTTTAAAAAGAGCATTCAGAAGTGAAAGCATCCATTCAAAGAAGAATTCTGTGATCTTTCTGTTGGAGTGATATTTATACATAACACAATTGTTAGAAATACCTCTTTGAATGTAGTATGTGACAAAAATGATAAAAACACTTTGCATTTCAGACCACTTTCTATTAAGGATCTCAAAGCATTTTAGCAATGCCAATGCATTGTCTTTCAATATGTGAAAGTCAGGTATTTATGATTGCCGTTTCATAAGTGGAGAAACTGAATCAATGAACATAATATCAAACTTGTCAAATTCTGAATTAAAAAATAATTAAAGATTCCTCAGTAAATGGAAAGTGATTTACTGAAGGTTGATTGTGCCAGAATAGCTAAGTGTACTTATTTGATAAGATAAATGACTCTAGACAGAGGAAGTGCGTTTACTTTACTCTGGACTTCAACAAAGCATTCGACATAGTGTCGTGTGGGAAATTATGAGCTCATGCAGAGAAGAGAAGGGTTAGTACAGGAATTATAAGGTGAGTTAGCAACTGATTTGAAGAGAAAGGAGAAATTATGGTAAAAAAGGAGACAACTTGTGTTGATAAAGGAATTATTGGACAGGCAGGAGACCATTAGTGGAATTCCTTAAGGAATGATCTTCAAATGGCTCTTGTCTTTATATCCTCATTAATGGCAATTGCACAAAAGGTAGGCACATGCCAATGACAGGGAGTTGACAGGGAGGTATCATTACTAAAGGGAGGATGGGAATATCTTACAGTAAATGAAATTCAATAACATAGAATGCAAAGAATAAACATTTGTAAACTAATAAAAGAGGTTATCTTTTAGAACTGGATAGGTGAGACAAAAGTCCTACGATATTATCCTTTTACAGGAGAATATATCTGTGCTGGCTGAAAGAAAGACAATTTTGACTATAAAATCCAGTTGCAGAATAGAAATGGGAAAACACTGAGACCACAGAGTTCTTGGGCAGGACTCCTGCAGAGAACTGAATCTTCTCATTCAGGTTCAAGAGAAAATAATGCCATCTGGAAGGGATAAAATGAAGGACAACAAGAATGATTAGCAAAATGCAAAGGCTTCCTATTAGTAAAAAAAAAAAGCTAAAACATATGCACACAAAACCAAAACAAAAGAGCTTGGTTATCTGGCCTGAAAAAATAAAGGCTGAGAAGAGATATGACTTCTCTAAATAAATACACCAGGAAAATAAACTTTAGGGAGGAAAAAGAACTGCTTAAACTAAAGGCCAGAGTTAGCACAAGATGTTTAGAAGCTGACCAGGAATTAGTTTAGACAAAAATTAGAGGGAAATTTTTATCAAGAAGGAAGGCATTCTTGACCAGCCTTTCCAGTAAGACTAATGATCACAAAATGATATGAAGACATAAACATGAATTTATGTATAAAATGGATCACGTAATACGACTGGATGCAGGAGGCTGATTTTAGCAGTCCAAGAAGACATTTCTGATCTAACGCTTTAATATTCCCAACACTGACCCCAAAATAACATTCAGCTCTTGATAAAATTTGATAAAAATAAATATTTTGAGTTAGTAATTCAAGATATTTAGGGTTTCAAAATTATAAGGTTTAGTTCATCAACAATCACTGGAGATTAGCTTCAAATTTAAGAAAATTCCTATAAAACATAATTCAGAAAATACATTTCATACAGTTATTTCTGATCATGTGTTAAAAAATAATATGTAATCTTGCATATTGTAGAATCTATGCCACTTTTATAGTTAAAGATATGTAAACATAAAAGCATACCCTTCAGTCCACAATCTCTCTGTGCTGGTTCTCTCTCTGTGTAAAGGCACTTACTATTTTTGGAGCATGTTAAAATTTCTGCCAGAGCAGCTTCGCAATAACTGCTCTCAGTGTAACATTTGTGTACTAAAGTGACTCAGTACACAAACTTATGTGTATGGTCTTAGAACTTGCCATATAAGTACTTCTTGATAAAAAAGCTACTGGATCCTGGTGTTATCATAGCGTTATTGGGCTTCTCTTCCTCATTCACATACCTGGATGGATTCTTTGAGCTCAATTATCAGCTTTACAGATTGGAAACAGCTGATGAAAGAGAAGCTGTAGCCCTAGTCCTCTGATTCTGCACTACTTGTACAGCCTATAGCCAGCTTAAGCAATGTCTAGAAAGAGCTTCCTTCTGGTTCCTACAAAACTGATCATTCAATTTCTCTTCAGTCCAGAAGACATCTGCTCTGCTAGCTGTATATATGGGTACAGTAAGCAGCAGACATGTTTGTATTTACCAATTTTCCTTATAGCGAGTGGATAGTTCCCACGCGTGCAAGATGTTTTAGCAGTTGCATGGTGGCAAGTCTATTCATAGGCTGGAAAGCAATCCTTTTTTTATAAGATTTGGATGGGAAAAAAATCTGGTAACTATTTGAAAGAAAGAATATTTATGTACAGTAACCATACTAGGATTACTCTTGCAAGCTCTGTTATTGCAAACAATCATAACTTTCTGTAATTATAACCATAGGCAGACAATGTAGCAGTTCCCATAAACTGCAGCTCCCATGTACTTAAGTGAATGGGATTTCTGGAAGCTGCTGGAGGGAAAGATGAAAGCAAGGAAGAATTTTTGATTTCTGACACATTCTTCCATGGCTGTATTAATCAATTCAGATCAGCATGGCTGCCTTTTGCTCTTTCCAAGTGGTCCTTGTCATCAAATCACATGACATTTAATTTTGAGGAAAACTGTCCCTGCAATAAATTGCTTTATTTCAGTTAGACTCTACAGTGTACCAAGACTGCCAGCCCTACCAAGAAAACCTTATCTCTTTGTTTTCATTCTGAAAAAAATCATAATTCTAATCGTTGCTGGCACAATACCATGGGTCTGAGGCTGGCAGAACCTCTGGTTTACTAAGTTCAGGGCCCTTCTCCATAAATCCCACATTTTGCCATGCAGGTTACATGTAATATCAAATTTGCCTACGTACATATTTTCCTTCTGGTATGTCTAATCATGAATTTCCTATCAAAGAAAAACAGGACAAAACAAATACAGTAACAACAAAGGTAGGTACTATTCCTGCAGAGACAACCACTTCCTTAACATAAAACTTGCTGGTAATCCTGAACTCCCTGGAATGACTCATAACTGTAAATATGTGCTCAGCTTAATGTTGGATCAGGTTAATGGGCTGTTTGGGGTTTTTAGCTTGTGCTTTTATTCTTCTTTTGAACAAAAGTTATGTGTCTTTTTAGGAGTAAATACTGCATTTTTAAAAAATACAGAAAAATACTTGAAAATATGCAGAACTAAAGAAAAACTGGTCTTTTAAAAAATATATTTCTGGAACAGAGTTAAGCCTTTTAGGAAAAGGAGTTAATTCAGTTGATTCTCTTGGACATGTCAATAATCTGTCACCAGAAATTCTTGACTGCAACTCAGATTGACAGCAGTAATGTCACACTAGTAATGTCAGAATTTTGATGACATTATTTCTGTCTTTTTAGTCCATTCAGAAGGAGTTCATTTACATCAAAATATTGAAAATATTTAGTGCTGTTTGTTTACTAAATGAGCTTGAATTTATGTTTTAATGTACAATATGAATTTATTGCTCTTGAAAGGAAAAGCTTTGAACTCGGTCTGTGGCAGAAAGGGTGAAGTCTATCTTGTTTTACTGTTTAGTTTTCATAAGAAAGAAAGCCCCTGTTGTACTTCAGTGAACAATGCATTGTACCTGATTATTAAATCCTATGGACAACAAAATAACAGGGTAGTGGATTTCATTGGAGGGCCTTCCTTGGCTTATTAAGTCTTACAGTTCTCTTTATGGAAAAGCAAGCAAGCTGTATTTTTCTGACAATGTCTACAGTGGATCCACAGGATTTTTATAAAGGAACATTCATCAACATCAAAGTGTAATTAGATTTTTTTTCCTCTCAATATTCTTTACTTGTAAGAATAAAATCCAGGCAAAGAGTTGGGAACTGAGCATGTAAAATCTATAGTTAAATAGTGATATGTTTAGATGCCTCCAGAAATAAAGAAATAAATAATAAAATTAAAAATCTTTACAGACTACATAGTAACAATTTAAAACTTGAGAAAACAACACAAAAAGAAACAAACAATCAAAAAAATAAATGTCAACAAAATATCCACTGATAATCAGAGTGTGCAAAGTAAGTCTGAGGCTTGACTTTTTGGAAGGAACAGGTGGCAAAAACCTTTCCTTGCTCTTTGTTTTCTCTGAGAAATAAAATACCTTGCAGTTGGCTCAGCTCCATTTTATTCAAAGAATTTCCCACTTCTCCTCCTCTTGTCTTTTTCTGCAGTTCTGTTTGAAATGGGATTGAACAGAGGAAGACTGACTTTTCTTTCCATTCATTGAGCAATGAGTCAGGAAGGCTGGGCTGGGTGAAGGGCTGGCAGGGTAGGAAGGAAAAAATATTTTCTAGTGCTTTCTAATATACTTAGTCTGACACATAAAGAGAATAAAATGCAGTTTTTATTTTGAGCAAGCATTTTAGTAGCAAAAACCTTAAAATAATGCTGGTTGTAGAATAAATAATAAAAATAGTTATCATTTTCAGGCAAAATCCATACATCAATTAAAAGAATAAATATTTTTTCTTGTATTTTAGCTACTAGACATTGATCTGATGGACAAATATTTGCCATGAGCCGCATTTCAACATAATAGAATAAAGAAATGAGATTAAAGAAGTACTACTGATGCCTATAAGACTTTGGAAACTGTTATTTTAGGAGATGATCTTGATGCTTTAAGCAAAATTTTCTTTCAAATTAACTTCTCAATGATTCAGGTGAAGAAGTTGAATATACATACATTTTACAACCAGGAAAAAAAAAAAAACAAAAAACAAAAAACAAACAACAACAACAACAAAAAAAAGAAAAAACAGCAGACAGGAAGGTGAAAAGTCACTATCAACACAAGCTAAACAGTCAATGAAATATTAGTGGGAAAACAAACTTTCCTTACTTCTAGCTATGCAAACAGCAGTTAATTCAGCAGCTCTGAAAGGGGAATGCTGATGGTAATGACAAAACAACGGAGTCAATTGTTCAGATCAGTACGTAAAGCTTCAAAGTTTACAGATAACATAATCACTACCATTCATAATGCAATGTTGACTTCTCCTGACATGTGTTTAAACCTTATCTTATAAAATGTATGATTTTTAAATAATGTAATCACACCTTCTTCAAAAGCACCTTATCTTTTATTAACTTTTTTTTTTTTTTTTCCCAAGAGTGAAATAACAACACGATCAGCAGACTATTGAAAGGCTCAGGAACATATTATTTGCATTAGAGGAGAGTGATCACCATAAAAAATGTGCGTTACCTTAAAGTCCAAACAAACTGTACATACTGACTATATATAAAAAATACCACAAACAGGATGTTCTAGTGACTTTGCTCCTCTGTTCCTTGACAAATAAATCCATCCCTTATCATCCAGTTTTACACATACTTTCTACGTGAGTCAGGGGACTGTGTTTTATTAGGATGCATTGGCACTGTAGTAACAGCAAAAGTCTCTATAAGCTCTGAAAGACAGTATTTTTCTTCCTGGCTTTTCCAGATGTCAAATTTACACAAAATTCAGATATAAATACAGAATATTTAGAGTTTAATAAAGTTCACAGAAAGGGGCTCCTTCTATTTAACCTTGTCTCGGAAAAAAGGTGTATGACATGTTCACTAAATAATTATTCTAATTTTACAGTGATAATTTGGAAGCTTTCTGAGATGAGGATTATAAATGTGAGTGTAAAGCCTGTTATTTGTAAGGCAGTTTGCCATTTTTATCTTTTGGGCAGACAGGCTTCCGCTTGTTCACAGGGCAGGTTAGAGCACTTAATCTCTGGAGGTGTTATGTGCACCTTTCTGTATAATATCACAATGGTTTTCAGTGTCACTTTTAAAACTTCTGAAAGCATTTTCTGAATGAATTTCAAGCAAAAATATGTTGAATACTCTGATGATGCTTGTCTTCTTTGTTCATTGTAGTTTGGATTTAATCATGTAACAATTAGACCTTGTCACTGAACTTCTTGTTGCAAGCACAGAACCATCTACTAAACAGACAGCCTTTAAATTCCACAATAGACTAGATATGTATGTCAGGTATTACCAAGATAAGACATCTGTTTCTGTGGCTTTAGGTTTATACTGTGATATAATACAGTGCTGAAAGCTGTAGTGAAAATCTAGAAAAATAATACATGTTATTTCCTTTTACACTACTACATTACTGCTTCCATATTTTTTCTGACTTACATGCACTGTTTCTTCTTCCTCTGGGCTAAGCAGAATATAAAACCATATAAACATACACACACGCACACACGCACACATATATAATGCAGCTGTGAAATCAGACTGTCCTTGACTTTTGTTTCTAAGGAGCTATACATTTCTTTTTAAGAAGCAAGGGTGGAGGGGGCATGCAAGGAAAATCAGACATGGAATGCAGAAAGGTCTTGAATCTAAGTTAACATGATATTGCGACAAGCCAAAAGATTTGATGAGGTAATGCACTCACTCTGTGCTCCTGAATGATTGTATTAGTCCATTTGGAAAGCTTACTTATCAAGATCACTTAATGCAGATATATGAACCAATAGCTGTTTATCACTTCAACAGATATTCTCCCCAATTTCTTCAGATTCAGACATCTGCACTACAAGCTGTACTAAGAGAGGTTTTATAGATGATGTAATATAAGAATGTGAATCAAAAAAAGCTGAGATCACTCGTTTATTGATTTGACTTTTCATGCTCAAATTATTTAGTTGATGGATGATGTTAGGTGTACAAAGTAAAGAAAATATAGGACTAGACTATCTCCATCTTT
>VXAL01007640.1:29338-41050 GCA_013399475.1 Chauna torquata | reverse complement strand
AAAGTAATTAGCCTTGTTCCTGCTGATTGGAAGAGGATCCAAATGGCACAGTCCTGAGTGACAATATAATGACATACCTTTCCAGAATGAGAGGATACCCCAGAAAATGAATCAAAATATCCTTAATGTTGTCCATCTAATACCTGAATATCACTTCATTGATTTATCATGTCTACAAAGAAAGAATAGTAGGAGCATCCTAGTAAGTAGACTTCAGAGACGTGAGTTTATGTTTCTATTCTATTTCTTGTTTGGACTTGTGCAAGTGACTTAGGACCAGATTTTCAAATGTCTGCAGTTAAACATACAGACAGTTAGGAGATTAGTGTCTACTTGTATCTTTAAGATTTGAAGTATAAATCCATACACTGCATGCAAAATATCCTTAAGCTAACTTTAACATTGGAACTGCTCGAGAGCGTGACTGAGAAACATCTGACTTTGCTGCCCCTGAGAAGATCATGCCTAGAAGCAGCAAAGGCATGCTCATGAAATGTTCCACTTGAGGTAATAACTCCTCTTTTTCAAGGACATTTGCTCAGCCATAACATGAACATGGTTCCAGATGAACATTCCCATGCTTTTGTTTCCAGATCTGGAAAGAGGACACTACCTTATTCTTGTGAAACTACTTTTTTGTGTTCAACTAGTTTATTATCTCTGCACTGCAGCCCACTGCCTGAAGCAGACACGCCCCATATATTTTAAAATGTAGTTATTATCTTCCTGCTACCCAGTTCTCCCATTTGTGAAGTCAGTTGAAGAATACTTTCCAGAAATACCTGAAATATGTTCAGGTATTGTTAATGAGAGCCAGATAAGTAGCTAACGTAGATTGCCACATCTCTGACATCCTATAAAAAAGCTGAAGAATTTAGCCAGTATAAATGACACACACCTGATATTCTATAGCAAGGCTGAAAAATTTTCTAGAACAAAAGCATCTACCTGAGACAAACGTGCAATCTGCCACATTACTTCGGATGAGTACTGTCTCCATGTGAGAAGCTTTTCAATAATTTTACAGTGCTGCTCAAGTTATAGACCACTGATCCATGGCAGTAGAGATAGCAGAATTTAGCCCTAAACAAAAAGCAGATAGTCAAAAAACTATCAGATATTACCCCCCAACGTACACACACACACATCTGGAGCCTGCCAGCTTCTTAGTGCCAATATTTACCACTATGACTACCGACCCCAGGAGATATGTGAAGGAAAATGTAAGCAGAGGTTGGTGATATGGCCATTTAAAAATGCAAACATTCTAAAAGAAAGTCTGCACTTCAAAGGAGTCTGTCAAAGTGAAGTCATCAGCAGGATGACTAACAATGCAATTTTTATAAATGAGTGCCCAGTAAGCTAATACACTTTTTAAATACAAGTCGTTTGTACTAAGTGATAAAATACAGTCATTATCATTCGGGTAGAATGAATGAACTTTCAACAAGTATCTGCCGTGCACATTGTGTACTCACTTTGTCACTTCTTCACATGGTACAAAGGGGAGTTATCTGAAACAAATCCCTCCTGTAAGGGAGGAATAAGAATCAGTAAATATATAATGCAGTTATCACACAGGGTGATAACATTTATGATGTGTTGATTGCATTATGTGTAATATACAGGACAAATGAGTTTCATACGTGTAAGAGTTTATGGTCCACATGTTCACTGGCAGTCGAGGCAGTTTAAGAAGGTTTCATGCAGAGACAGAGGTCTGGACTGTTACCATCTCTACCTGGACACCGGATGACTTGCATTGCTATCCTGATGAAATTTCCTCTTCTTTGCTCTTCACCCTAGGTATGACACTTGGATCATTGCTTTTAAACTAGCTCTGGTCATTTGGGTTCAGAAGACAGTTCAGTCCTTTTTCATTGAAATGAGTGACATTAGCTTTGGTGTCACAAGAAAGTTCCTAGTGAAAACAAAAGGGCAAAAAAGACAGAATTAAAAACCTTTACAAAATTATCCCAATCATAAAGACATAGGAAAATTAGCATAACAACCCTCTTTGGGATTGCTAATAAAGGAGACTCCACAAATTTTCTAATCTACATCTATTAGCAATAATTTCCACTATGTAATTGCACTCAATATGAAAAAGTGGTTCTTTCTGTTGCAAATCATAATGTATGGTGTAAGATCTGAAGGCTACCTAGTCCAGTCTTCTGACTCCAGTAAGGACTGGAGTGCTTTAGAGGAAATGAAAGAATTCTACTACAGGAAAATAATCCATGCCTATGCATCACCAACTTACAAACAAGATAAGTAACAAAAAACAAAATGCCAAGAGCCAAAACTAATATTGTCACATCTTCTTATACCCTCCACTCAAAAGCATAGTAGTATATCACATTTATACGCTGCTATGTAAAGCATCAAAGGTAGCTGCAAGTTACCCTAGATCACATCTTGAAGCTCATTTTCTGAACTGTTCCATATTATCTTTCTCTACATTTGAAGAGTACAAAAAACTGAGGGCCTACTGCATCTGTGGATTGAATTCTACAAAAGTATAGTAATCTCTACTTGTGACTTACTTCCATCAGAGTAAATATGTTATTTATGCAAATATCACAAAAGTGAGAATCAGTATGTGATATAACTGATAATTATTTCTATTTATTTGGAATTGTATATTGTTTTATAACTAACACAGGTAAAACACTTTGCTGATAAAAAGAGGGTGTTGGTATTATAGATATCTTTACAAATTAAACAGCTTCTGTTCTATTCAGGAATTCTAGATGAAGACAAAATGTAGACTCATAAAGAGATGAAATCCAGGGAGATAAATGATCTGATATATATGGTAATTAGGCGACATTGTGATAAGCACCTCAGAAATATCATAGATAGCCTTTGCAATACACTGTTTTTGTGATAATCTTTGTACATACATGCTTATTCTTTCCTCTTCAAAACAATATTCAGTTGCTAATCTCTTTACACTTATACTTGTTCTTTGCCCTTTTGGTCCCATTCACAGCCACACAAATCGCTCCCCTTCCAGTTCACATAGCATTCTATGAACATTGCTGATGGTTCAGCTAGCACACAAATCACAAGCAATAAATATGTAAATTGTTCTTTTTCATGCAAACACAAAGCCATCAATAGGCTTTTCATGCACAGAGTTGCTGAAAGTTGGAAATCTTCTGAGAAATGAAACATGAATAAGAAAAGTTTATTGTGGGAATTGATAAAATCAATATAAGTCAATAAATACATTGCTACTACTTGCAGATGCCAGTTTCCAAAGAATATTGGGGGATTCATGGAAAAAATATAATTAATTTTGTTTAAAAAAAAAAAAAGAGAGAATATTCTGCCAAGGAAAAAATTCATGTAAATCTTTGGCTGTTGTAGCAGAGAAGTCAGAAACCCAAGTTGGAAAAAATATGCATTTTCTAACTCTAAAGTTCCTATGCAAGTACAATTGTAGGGATTAAAATCTTAACCTCAGAAAAGAGAAGGACTTCAAGGACTTTAAAAATTATTTGGGAGGTGCTGCACAAAAAAAATGCCAGAATATAAATTTTTTTCATGGCCTAATTATACTTTTCTTTTGATTATTCCTTTGCTGTCTTAACATCTTAATTTTCCTCCCTCATCTACCTTACTTAAAGGCAATAGTGCAACCATTATGAATAAATTTGTCCTACATTTACCAAAGTGATTAACTTTGTTGTTGATATGGACTATGTCAGTATAAAACCCAGGTGTTTACTGAATTAAAAGTACATTTGCTTCAAAAGACTGTGTGTAAACGAACAACAACAACAACAGTAAAAACACAAACCAACCAACCAATGAAAAAAATTACCAGAAAATCACAGGTCACTTGAATCAGAGGGGATTTGTCTATGGTTCACTTTTTTCAGGGTAGAGTATCACTTTGTAATCTGTACCATTTTCTGTTGTGTTTTACAGCACAGCCAGTTTATAGCATAGGGCCATTATACACATTTTAATTGTCCCTTCTAGAAGTCATCACAATGTGCAGTTGCTAGTAGTTCCAGTTTACTTGCTTTCTAACCACTTTTATCTAAACTACTTTGGTTTCAGATCTGTGAATATCTTATTCTGAAGCATTAAATAACTGTCAGATGCTCATCAGCCAGCACTTCCACCACCCTGTCTGCTTGCTGTCTCCCATTTTGCCTCCTATCTTTCCAGACCCTGTCTCACCCAGCATACCTGAATCAGTGTTATGATAAAGTTTTCTTGTTGCTGTGCTTTCTGGCTCTGTGCTCTGAACACAGTATTGGCTGCTAGCAAGCAGCCCTATTTTTGCTGTACAGCCATGTTCCTGCTTCAGTGATGCCATTTTTACAGCTTTTACTAATGAATTACTGTGACTGCAATAGCAGAGTATTCAAGCAACTGTTTTATGTCTAGATATATACAGGTTCTGTCTACTTCTGCAATACTGTTTGACATAGTTTTTGACAAATGCCAACACTGTTTGGCACGTCAATGCTCAATGAATATGCTGGCATGTTGAGGAATTAAGAATTGTCACTGCAGATGTTAATTTAATAATGTAAAGTCAGATCCTTGATACAATTTAGTAGCAAATGCTTCACACATATTTGAAAAAAAAAATTCTTAGCACAGGAAAAGTATGTTAATAAGTTTATAAAATGTTTCTTTCTTACTTCTTTCTGTTCGCGCAAAGCTTGTTCTCTGATGAATAAGGATTTATTTTTATGTCTTGTAAATGTATTGTCTCTGATAAAATCAATATTCTCGAAGTCTGATTCCTACTGTTTGTTTTTTAATCTGACATGCCTCCAGAGTCTGGCAGCTTGGGGAATTACTTTATGTAGTTGTTTGGAAGGTTTCCATATGGCTGAAATTTAAATTTTGAATGACATTTCACAGAATGTCTCCTTTTACAGGTCATGTTCTAATTTCTTCATCATTCTAAATGCTAAAATATTTCTCTGAAGTGAAAACTGAGATTTTTTGTCTGTGTTCAGCAGCTGATGCTCTCAGAAAATGCCACATAGCATAAAGTTCACCATAACAAGAATAAGAGATGTCAGCAATGTATTCTTAATAAATATCTCATAACTGCTCTTCCAAGTATAAGTGGTAGCTGGTATCAAAACTTCATGACTGGCATTACGGAAGAAAGCCAAAAATGCACTTCTGGCTGTCATACTGATAACAGCAAATATAAGCTGTTTGTGCCTGGCCTGTGGTGGGGAGAACTGGGATCTTGTGACTGGTAGCAGATCATGGTCCAGAGGATATCAGTTCTGACAAGTAGGAGACAGAGAATACTCAGGAGAGTCTTCATACAGCCTATTGAGCATCGACGGCTCTTTGTTAATTAGCCTGTCAAGGGAGCTAGCTCTGGCTATACTTGTCTTTTATTAACTGAGGTGTCCTCCATTTTGAGTTTACTGACATAATTTTTGGCTTAATTGGTGACACTGAGTACTTTCCTTGGTTCCACGCCTCTCCTTGTTCCATCTGGAAGTACAAGCATTGTGGCAACTAGTTGTAACACACAGTCCATTTTGCATGACGCTGCAGAGAGAAATGATTGTCTTATGCTGGGGAATAGGAATCTTGAAGAGATTTTGGCTTTGTTCCCATCTTGTCTGGAGGCTGTGTGCATGGACGCAGAAAAGCCACTTATAACTCAGTTTTTAAGAGGTGCCGAGGACCTGTAGCTCTCATTGAAAGGCTGCCATTAATCTCTGTGCAACAGTTGCTTTTATGGGAAGAATTCTGAATTTATGCAGTCATGCTGGCTTAGAGACCTGTCTTGACAGAGCTCAGCACCTACTGTAAGAGCAGACTATGTATAAGACACATGGAGGAGGAACACCAGAGACACATTTCTGGGTACGTGAGGAAGAAGGACCTGACTGTGAACAGTTACCATGAATGTAACAAGCCTAAGTCATGTCTGACTAAAAAGATTACTTTCTCTGATGAAATGGCTAGATTTTGGGATAAGGAGAGAGTAGTGGATATCATTTACCTTGACTTTAGCAGTCTTTTGATACTTATTTTCCACAATATTGTACACAAGATAGGATGCAAGTATCTGGATGGAAGACCAACTAGACAGGCAAAAACCTGGATGCTTGGATGGCTGGTCTCAGGGAGTTGGGGTAAATAGGTTGTACTCTTGTCTAAAAAACTGTAACACATAAGAGGCTATACCATGATTCGTGTTGTTTAGCATCTTTCTGAATGACTAGGAGAAGGTGAGGGAGTGTTTGCTTCTCAGGCTGGCAGATGACACCAAACTTGGGGGACCAGTCAATGCGCTCAAGAGAAGGGCTGCTATCCAGAAGGACTTGGGCAGGCTGGAGGAATGGCCCTTGTGCAGTTCAGCACAGACAAACACTGAGGCCTGCTCCCGGGAAGGCAGAACCCTGGGCATTTGTCCAGACTGGGCACTGCCTGCCTGGGCAGCAGCTCTGTGGAAAAGTCTCCAGGGCCCTGAGGGGACGGTGAGCTGCATAGAAGCCACCCTGGGGCTGGCAGCAATGAAGGCCAGCAGCACATGGCACTGCAGGAGCAGGAACTGCTGCAACATGCATTTCTTCTCTGATTAGAAGTCATTTGTTTACAATGGAAAAAGTAACTCTCATTTCTTTACACTTATTTAAATGTATATCTATCTTGTTTGTTACTCCTTGGTTAAGTTTGGAAGAGCAAAAATTTATTATCCTGGTTTACACAATGGAGTAAAATAGTCCTGTTTTTCGTTACTGCACATATCTGAGAGACAATGAATACCCCTTTTCTTACCTATGGCTTTGTAAGGGAGATCACATAAGCAGCAGCCGGAGACCCAAGTTAGGAGGCTCGTGAAGCTGCTTCCCCCGGGAGGGAGCATCAGAGTGAGCTGTGAATGCTGGGACTCCATCAGCCAAATAAAGTTGCAGGGAGGAGAGCCTGAATGCTGGAACTGCAGTACATTTGGATAGAAGGGAAACAAAAAGTGATGCAGGTGAGATGACAGATAACAAGAGAGATCTCAGTGGGATCTAAAAGCCCATAATTGGCTTCTCACAGAGGAAAAAGGTAGAAGGCTCCTCTTTCCCTTCCCCAGGTACTGGCCTTACCCTCTCTCAGAGTGACCACTAGCAATGACATTTTGAGCAATTTATTTACTTCTATTAAAATAAAATTAAAAAAAAACCTTAGTAACCATGAACATGTTTTGTAACCTTTTAATTTTGTGTAGCTAGTGTCTGTAGTGTTGACTTACAATGGCCCTAAACTAATTTGTAATCTTTAATGCTATAATAGCTTATATAGTCCAAGAATGTAGGCTGAATGCAATTCGGAACAGTCTGTGAATATTTGAATGCAGATTAGACAGTCAGACCAAGTCGAGCTTCGAAAAATACCTGAAGGTTGATGGAATGAATGAAATTCCTTTTATTGACAATCTGTAAAGACAATGGAGTAATAGCAAAGTACTTAATTGGCTCTTTCCTAGCTTATTCTCCTATACAAGCATTTATCAAAGTCAGGAACAAGCTGTATGCAAAACCTAGTCTTGAACTGCATTGATTTACCTTTCCTGGTTAATGAGTATTTACATATGATTGCACAAATGGAGACATTTAATTTTGGGAACAATTTAATTTTAGTTTACTTATTGGAACATAAAATGTCAAAGCAGTGCACAGAAGACTTTCTTTTTAAAATACGATTGCCTAGTAAAAGATATTCTCTTTGGGGACTTTTTTGTCTGGATTAGAACAGAAATATGAGTGTTGTCAGAATGCAATTTAGGTGTCTGGACAATGGTGAACATGCTGTCGAGACGCAGAAAAGTGACAATTGGGAAAGCATGGAGGTAATGAAACATTTTCCACAGTAGCCTTTCACTTTCCAGAGCAGCAAGTTTAAATTAACATTTTCATATTTCATAGAGATTTGTTATCCTTTTAAGTGCTACTATTTTGGAAATAGCATAGAACAAGAAGACATGGAAAGCTGAATTAAGTGCAACTTTTCTGTCACAGTAATTGTATTTTGAAATTAACAGATATGCAGAAGAGTTTCCAAGTCTGACTGAGAGTTAACCTATCACTGGAATACACTGAAAGAAGTAAGGGAGAAATTTAAAGATATGAAAATTCTAAAGATACAAAGTTTCCAGATCAGCTTGAACACAAGAAAGTTTGTGTGCCTTGAGCATGTACTGACAAGGAAGGCTGTATTTAGGTCTGTTTTACTAAAAGCCAGCTAAAGCAATTTTGATTAACAAAGGCTGTGAAGTGTCACAGAGTTAATGGCATCCTGAGAGGCAGGGCATATCAGTTAGATTTAACTCCTCTGCGGAAAGTAGTTCATAAATAAATTCTCAGGCTCTCCTGACAAAACATTTTCTGAGAAATGTAAAATTATAGGTGTATGCTTGACAGTAAAATTTATACAAGAAGCAGTAAAAAGAACTTTATTAACATAAACAAGTCAAGTATCCTAATCCCCTTCAGAACTCCTAAGCTTCTCAATAAGATGAACTCTGGACAAGAAAGTTATCTTGCATGTAATTTAGCATTACGAGAGAACCTTGTCAACATCTTTTTGAACAATACTTTCTCTCAGAGGACACTAGCATTGTTTGTACAACTTCTTCTTGTGTAATGCAGTTACCACAAAAGGTTAAAATTCATTGCTGTTTTGGATAAAAAAGACAATGGATATGTGCATGGAAAGGGTTAATTTTTTTAGGCTAACACAGATCCTCAATTATTTATCACATTTCATGAAATTCGAGGGATATTAAATAAAGGCAGCTGTACTGGCTCCTGTGTCAGGTTACTGTCTGACACCCAAATAACACAGGAAGGCCACTTCTTCATGTCTTTGCCATCATGCATCCTACGCCTGGTGAAAGCCATCAGTAACTGTTGTTTCTTTCCTTCCTCAATGCTCACAGGTGACTTCAAACAGTCCTGGTAGTACAGAATCAATACATTACTGCCAGCAGCTGCAGCAAAACTGTTATCATTATTGTGTTTACCTTTGGTCAGATTACACTCTTTCCTCCCAAATCAACTAAAAATTCCAGCAAGCGCACACCGCATCTCCTTGGCAAGCTCTCTCCATCTTCTGCAGGAATCAAGAATGTTTCATATTTTTTTCCCTCATGGGAGGCTGCTATGTCTAAGAAATAAATTGAGATAAAAAGAGGCAAAGGGAGGAAAAAGATTGTCTGGTTTTTAATTAAATAACACCATGACACTGCTTGAAAACACCAGAGATTACTGAAATGGCACTCTAAGCTGCCCAGGAACAAATGAGCCCATGGGAGAAATGGACCATAAAAAACTTTGGGTTTACTATAACAGTAAACAGTATACCCTTTTCATTATTTTCTTCTCTCAGACAAAGCACACACATGCAAGCCTGTGCGCAGTATGCAGAAGACAGAACCATAAAAAGGTGTGATTTTATATAGACACATTTGGCCTACCCTTTAATTAATCAACTGAATGCTTCATTTCTACTTCAATTCATTCAGCTTTTCTGGCTTTGTTGTGTCATTAAATATGACATTTCCACATTTGGAAAAAAATGTCAAGCTATAATGATACACCTACTGCAGTGTACTGCCTCTGCTAAACAGAAATCATGATTGACTGACAGCTTGGGTCTCAGAAGGAATATTTTTCAGTAAATAGGAAATACATAACTTTCATTAGTGGCTTTAAAATATTTAGAAANTTTACCCATATATGTCACTCTATGGTCACCACAGATATAATGCCAAAACAACTCATTTACTACAGGTTGGCTCAAGTGAAAGAGCCAACTGTGACACTTACTAGGCAAACTGACATGTATTAATCATGGGTCTAGTCTTAAAGGTCTATTCATATTACTCCTTTGGAGTGCATGATGGGAAAGTGGGGGCATGGTAATTTAAAAAAAAAAAAATGTGGGAGAGAAGAGAGTTTACTGCAGTCATTACCCTTAGATCACTGCCATTGTAACTCCTTCTGTAGGACTTTAATTTCTAGTATATTTGAGGTTCTTTATTATTCTTACTTGATAACTGCCATGGAAGAAAGTCCTGAGGTAAATACCAGTGCAAGTAATGATTAAAATGGTTGATTAGGATCTAAGCCTAGATTGTTCAGGGTCAGGTAGCTTTGTTTAGACGACTAAATCCCTATTTAATTTCACGAATAAATTAGTCCTCAGAAATTTGCACCCTTACATGCGAATGTTACTTGTTCTTTGATAATAATGTAGGGCCAGAATTAGAGGCCAAGTTCTCTGCTAATGAAAGCCCCACGAAAGGGGAGAAATGATGCCAACAAAGAATTTTGTTTGTCCAGCAACAGAGTTTGTACAAAACCGTTTTGATTTTCAAAGTCTTTTAAGAGGAGACAGCTAGGAAATGACTGTATTCACTAAAATTGGAACGGAAAGGTCTTTTCTACCCTTGTAAAATCTTTATGATTTTTGAAAACCAGAGTATATGTAAAAAAAATTATAAACCTTTTGATTTTTTTTTATTTTTATCAATCATTTTTATCAATATTTGAAAGTCACTACACATTTTAAAATTACCTCTTACATTTTCAAAGAAAGTTATTTTTATATCATAGTAACATACATTGCTTAGAAAATAGTATTCAATATAAAGGAAATTTTTTTCTTTTCATTTTTACTTCAGAAATCCGTCTAATTCTTTTGTAGAGCGGCTTCTGTTTTGATGAGCTGATAATTTTTTAAAAACATGCTTCACTGAAAAATTTCTTCTCAGGTCTAACAATGGCACTGCCGCTAATGACTAAATTCAGTTGCCTCCATAGAGCTTCTGTGCCTCAGCGAGGTGTTGGGGTGGTTAGCGATGGCCTTTTCTCATCCCTCCACTCTTCGTGCTTCATATCTCTGGCATCATTAACACAAATGGCTCTGCTTCATTCACTCCTGTATGTTTTTACAAAGCAGTAGCAGTAAACGAGTCAGACTCCTAATTCAAGAAAAAGTGACTGCTTTGAAAGACAAGGTCCCAGATCTGAGCTGGAGGTTAGAAAGCATTTGGAAGTGCATAAAGATTGCCCAGGTGGATTCAGGGTTCCTGAGCACAAAGCAGGGTTTCCTGGTTGCTTCTGCAGTGCTGGCAATTCAGGGATCAGTGCTGGATCAGTGTCCTGTGCTCTCTTTCAGCCCAGAAGGAGGATCCAGTGGGGAACTGAAGTGCTTTGCAGACCCTAGGTGTTTATATGTCTGCAGGCCTCTGCCAGGGACTGCTCCCACTTCATGACACTTCTGAAAAGGAAGAGCACAGGATCAGCCCCTACTTTTATCCCAAGCTATAAAGATCAGTTAGGAGCATGTAACTCATAATCATGTTTGTTGGGAGTTTTTCACACATTGCTGAGTCCTGCCTGTCAATACTGAGGTCTAGTGACATCTTTTGGCACATGCTTTGAGGCCTTCTTAGCAGCAACACTGGACAAACATAATATTGCTAAGAAATAACATTTCATAGGCAGCCACGAGCCATCACTAACTAACAGCATTGCTATTATCTATAGTATTACTGAGTTTATGTCAGGTATAGCTAAAAGAACATCCTAACTTTACCAGGAGTTTGGCTTGAGCATTAATTTATTGCTGTGCCTTTTATTTTTAAAACTTCTATTCATACTACATGTGCAACCATGACTGCATTCCCTGTTTCTACTCAACACCATGGGT
>VXAL01007640.1:15391-29299 GCA_013399475.1 Chauna torquata | reverse complement strand
AATTTGAATTATCCCCAGCAATCTCAGTAGATAATTCCCCATAAAATACAAACAGAAGGAAGTCTTTCATATCTCTATTCAGAAAGAAGCCAGGGAGTATCCAAGACATCATAAGTTTCCTCTGCAATTTAGTAGGACATTTAGCCAAATTTTACAAATTTGTATGGCTGAGATTTCAACCTCCTACATTTGGGGAAAACTGAATTGAAACAGGCCAGTCTATGAATCTTTTCCATATACTGCCTGATAAGCTATCTTTCTACCTCTGTAGAGGGACTTCTGTACTAGTATACACTCAACTACAATAAATATAACATTTATCATAATATCGGAGAGTAATTCCAGTGGCTGTAGACATGAAGAAATCTATTCTGTTGAAAGGAGAAATTGTCAGTGCAGTATGAAAGGAGTTCAGGAAGAAAATGTATGTCATTGTAAACACTGCTTTTTCAGAGATTATGTATTGTGTGATCTTCTTCAGACATGTGAAAAGACAGGAATAAATGCAACTATTATAATCTACTGAATAACATATCTCTCCTAGAAGTTTTGTATAAATCATCCAGTCCTTAGAAATTCTGATAAGATTTTCTTTTCCATTATATATATTTTTAAATTAAGTATCATAAACAAACATTGTTTAGATAGAAACCTAATGTTATTTCTTTGAATTACCTTAAAGAAAAGTAAACTGTAGGAGAATATAATATGAATCTGAAGTCTATGGTCAATATGAAATTTTCCTGTAGCTCAGTCTTTCTAAAGACTGGGATATTTGGTATATGCTGTACTCCTGGATTCCAAACAGAAATAGATGTAATCATTTGAAAAAGCAAATATTTAACAGCAAATAATCTAAATCCTAAAGAGTAAATAAAGAAGTCATGTACAATCATTGCCTCTATTGTACCATTATATTACCTAGGTTGCAGTCCTAAACTGGTAGAGGCATTATTTAAGAAGTCTACTTTTAAAGACACTACAGAACCTAGGACAATAAAAAGGCAGTCATTGACCAGTAGGATTAGCATCACAACTTTTGAGACAGTTCATACGTTAGTTAAGAAAAATTTTGCTGAACTTTGGGTAGTAAAACAAATAACTTTCTACATTTCACAGAGTCTCTATGGAATTGATCAGTAGATTTGGCTCCCTTCTGCTGGTACTGAAAAATGAAGCAGAGACTGAATTCATCCTCAGCACTTTAATTCACTACAATTGTTCTAACTGCTTGTTTGAGACATTGGTATATTTGTATTTCAGTTTTCCAGTGACAAATCAGGGTCATAATAGGCAGAAAGACAGGATCAGACTCTTCTTTCTCATGGCTGGACTAACATCAAAGAACCAGAGAACCACAGAGTGGTTGAAGGTGGGAGGGACCTCTGGGAGTCATCAAGTCCAACCTCCCTGCTTAATCAGGGCCACCTAGAGCAGGTTGCCCAGGACCACGTCCAGATGGCTTTTGATTGTCTCCAAGCAGGAGACTCTACAACATCTCTAAGCAAGATCCAGATTGCTGCTTGCAGATTATCTGTGGTTTGTGTTCTGTTTTGTCTTCTAGTACTGCTACCATCCTTAAGTTCTAGTTATTTTTGCAGACAGAAATGTTGGCACAATTTGAATGATCCTGCAGTCATTTTGTGTGAATACATGGATAGATGGGAATTTTGGAGTTAGATGTGGCACGGGCTTCCCATCCACAAAACAATTATTTAGGTTTTTAAGTGAGGTAGGAAGGGCAGCTAAGATCTGAATTTCACCTCTGGAGTTCTAGAGTTTGCTAAAACCAAGTTTTTCTATGCTTCTGTATCCAGTCAATGTAGACACCAGCACAGGCTCCTTCTGCCTCTTGAAATTCAATATAAACATAACCTCAAAGTCAAGACTAGAAATAGTAGGTTCCCAGCTTCTGATTTAGCATTTAAAACAGTATCTGCCTCACAAAAGACATGTATTGTTCAAAATCATAAGCCTGGTGTGGAAAAGTTTCACTATTTTGCCACTACGGTCAATGGGAAAAATTGAACTCTTTCCTCTGGTACATGACCAGAATTAAGAGAACCATTACTGTTATAACATTCTGAAGTCGAAGGAATTCAATATAATCTTAATTTTATTCAACACATACACTGAGGAAAAGCAGTGGTAACTGAGACAATTTGTAGAAAAATCCTTTAGCTCTGATACTTGGCAATTTTTTGCTTCATGTTTTAAAATAAAAGTCATTTATTTTTAAAAATAAATAAAAACAATTTTCTAAATGAATTTATTTGGCCCTTGTGTTCTCCCATCTCAACCTTTCAAGTGATTTTGTTCCTTTAGGCAGAAAAGAAAAGCTGGAGAAGTGTATGGGTCATGAAATTTTTAGAGCTGAAGTGTTCTCTGGTAAAAGAGAGGTAAACATTCACTTCTGGTAAACATTCACTTCTAATAAAAGTTGCTATCACCAATTTTCTTGACCTATTACCTTATTTTTGTCCATAATATATATCTTTTAAAAATAGAGAAATGCCATAAGCATGTCAAAGAACCCAAGAGTATTGATAGACCTTCTTTGACCACTGTAGCTCCATCATTTCTTTCAGGAGGAAGTATCTATCCACTCTCAGTGTTCCCTAGACTATCATTAATGATCTTCCACGGAGAAATTGTAATTTCTGGCTCCCTCTGATGGTCCACTTCAGAATGATATAATCTTTAACTTCGCATTCAGACACAATATTCTATCTGTAATTTTTTCATAAGTCACTCTTGGATACGAATATCATGGCTTTTGCTCTTTCCCTTCTCTTTTCTTGAGAGCGTGTTTGTGAGACACTTTTTCTCTTTAACTTTGGTATATGACTCTCCAGCCAGCCACTAGCAGATCTCTAATACTTTATGTTCTTAAATTGCAAATTAGCATTCCAGGGCTTTCTCTTTCCAGGTTTCCATAGCAACTCTTGTGCAGCTTATTCATTAGAAAGAGTTCTGTTTAATTGATCTCCTAATGTATTGCTTAATAGTAACTGTTAAGCAGTCTTTTGTTTCCAGGTCATATTTAGGGTTCACATATTTGCATAAAAGCATTTCATTAGCTGAAACCAATCATTATTAGTAATTTTCTTTTTTTAGTTTAAAATAACTAAACCCTCATTGAGATTTTCTGAATAGCAAATATTTATATCTTGCTGAATGGGTTTTCTCTGTGAGCCTGGGTGCTTTGTTTCTCTGAGCAGCAAGAAAATTATAGAGCTTCAAAATGTTAATCAGAGAAGACAAAAAGAGAGTGGCTTTTTTTCCAATTGAAATGTAAATGCACAGTGACGATAACCATAGGCCACAGGCAATATTTGATGACAAAGTTGTAATGGATAAATATCCTTTAAAAATCACAGTAATGCACTGCATAACTTGAATACATTAGGATTTTTTTCTACTATTCATAATAGTGATCTTTTGACATCTTAGGCTATGGAAATGAAAAACCTCAAATAAATCTTTTTTTTTTTTTTTTTCCTCCAATATTGTGCTGTCCAAAACTCTTCTCACAAAAGTTAGTTGGCTTGGGTCAACATTTTCATAGTTAAATATTATTAATTTATTTAGTTCTGCACCAACGACAAGCAGATTTTTAGCTTACTGAGGTGCATTAATGTCAAAGAAGTCAAGAGTTTTATGATGAAGCTGAATTCTGAAAATAGAAAAATTGTGTTCACTACAAACAAGAATTTAAATTCTTGTTGAATAAAAACTGCTATGGAAAACAAAATATGGAGTTTCAAGCATTTTCTCCTTAACCATCTTAAAAAGAGATAACCCACCAAACTTTCTGAAGCCTGTACATAACTCACTCCAAATGGCTAGACTCGTGTTATACATGCTATGTGTCTGGTTCACAAATTCACATAATAGATTAAAAAACTAAGTATTCTAAAATAATGTTTTTCATTGTCTTTTAGGTGTCTTTCTGTTTTTTTTTTTTTTTTTTATTTGGTGCTTAGAGTTGATGTTTTTTAAGGTTTGCTTGCAAATCTGATTCCTTTCCTTTCCTTTCCCCTCCCCTCCCCTCTCCTCTCCTCTCCTCACCTCTCCTCGCCTCTCCTCACCTCTCCTCGCCTCTCCTCACCTCTCCTCGCCTCTCCTCACCTCTCCTCGCCTCTCCTCACCTCTCCTCGCCTCTCCTCACCTCTCCTCGCCTCTCCTCACCTCTCCTCGCCTCTCCTCACCTCTCCTCGCCTCTCCTCACCTCTCCTCGCCTCTCCTCACCTCTCCTCGCCTCTCCTCACCTCTCCTCGCCTCTCCTCACCTCTCCTCGCCTCTCCTCACCTCTCCTCGCCTCTCCTCACCTCTCCTCGCCTCTCCTCACCTCTCCTCGCCTCTCCTCACCTCTCCTCGCCTCTCCTCACCTCTCCTCGCCTCTCCTCACCTCTCCTCGCCTCTCCTCTCCTTTCTGATACTCTCAAGCACAGAAATTCAAGAAATATCCCTGAAAACACAAAATATGGAATGATTTCTAAAGATCTCCCAAGACCTAGCAGGAATTATATATTTCTAAAAATAAATAATTCACTTTAGATCTCAAAATATTGAGAAACAATTGTTCCTCTGAGTAGTCCAATGCAGTTTCCATAGCTTGAACAAAACCTGCAATATTGGAAGAGAAATGAGAGGGTCTATAATGAAAAAGAAAGGATAGGTTTTATTTCCTAAGAAAATAATGGTAAAATTGCTGTTGTTATTACTAACGTTGAGATATTATCTTGAAGGTATCCAGAAAGAGAAATGACTGCCATTAATATTTACAATAAATCATAGGCTGAACACAGTTCACCAGCTCAAAGGCTCTAGTTGTTGTCTATACTGAAGGACGGCATATTACTACTTCTTGCCCTCTGACAACTTAAAAATAGGTAAAAATTATCTCTCAGGGAAAAGTTACTTGATACAAGCTTTTCCCAAGGTCCCAGCAACTGGTTTTATTTTTCATCCATTATCTGCCATCTGCTATGCCAAAAATCTTACTCAGAAGCTCATTTATTGGAACAGACACAGGATGGAATACATGAATGGATATAATTTTGTGTATATATGAAAATAATCACGGTAAATAGTGTTATGGTTTTACATGATATGTTTTCATGAATAAGATGTAAATTTGAATAGGGAGAACATTTACTGTTTTACATATTCCCTATGATGCCTGCTGAAGATGGGGGATCATCTTACTTCAAAGTGATCAAGGGCATCAAGGAATTATGCTGTGGACACAGGACCATTACAGTCAGTTTTGTTAGACTGTTAGATGCAGAAGAGGAAGATAATTTTTAGCATTTAGACATTTTGAAATATATGTTTTACACACATGTAAGTTAAAGATTCGTATTTTTTTTGCTAAAGATGATACCACTTCAACGATTTTTTCTTAGGGGGTAGTATCAATGATGATAGTCCCTCAAAAAAAGCATTTTTCATTTATATTTTACATTACTCTCCTTCTCTGCCTTTGATCTTTCTTCCTAGTTGTTTGAAAGACTTTGAGTATAGTGCAGAGTAATAACTTTATAGCCTTCAGTGATGCCCACCTGTTCTTAGTTTTAGAAATCTGCCTTGTGAAACAAGCCCTAGCAGTAATATACCAGCTACTATAGGACAATCGAACATATTGAACAAAACCAGTGGTTTCAAGGCAGTTATACTTGTTTAATCATGTTGTTTTCTCCTACAAAGAGGGAGAGACATAAGAAAAAAATGAAGCACAAAGGAGCTAAAGATGCAGGCTCTTTTAATGCCTTTCTCCAAATAGCACTCTTGAACAACTGATGCATGTGTGCTCTAAGATGCCTCAGTAATTTCAAGACTTGGAAACTATCTGTTGGCTACAGCAAGAAGGAAATAATCTATAGTCTCAAGTACTATTCTTTTCTTGCAATTCCTCTGCTCTGCGAAGTTCAGCAAACCATTTTTGTTTTGTTTTATGAAACAAAGAATGTGTGTGAGAGAAATAGATTGATAGCATGCATCTACTTGGCCATGTCTACTTGTGAAAGTGAAGACTGATATTTTGCTCTTCCTACACAATTTTTAGCAGCAGAAGAATATGGAAGCTAGCGCAAAGATCCACCCTCAAAAACACTTCATTTCAGAGGCCATGTAGTTGGAACTATAGTAAAGCTAACGTTCCCTGACGATTGACAAGGCTGAAGAGTATGACACTGCACGATGTATCACAATGTCTCTCAGACTGAAGCTTACTTGTGTTTGGCCTTGTTAGTTCTCCTGGGCTATTTTCCTACATGTCAAACTCCACAATAGTGAGCCCATGTCTCTTGTGTGGTAGCCTATACATAATTATCTTCCATTCTCACGTCTTCATGAAAAATGTGACACCGCCGAGCTCCGTTGACAATACTAACCAGATATCCCTGACTGCAACAGATTAGGCAATTGGTTCACAGGTAATCTTATACATAAGGAGACCTAAACGCAGATGAGAGGTGAGTCCCATAGACAATGAATCTTTAGAACAAAAGTTTCAAAGAAAAAGAAAAGCCTTATCCATAACAGATAGCAGCTTGATACTTCCAGTGAAGCTACCCATAGCTTCATTTTCAGATAAGGAATCTCGATATAGCATCCTTTTGTGTACCCAGACAGCTGTTCAACTTTGAATACTTTTTCTTTTAATCTGTTATCATTTTTCATTACATGTAAATACTTAGTGGGTACATATTGTGCTTGTAACTTTTGCTGTCATTGTTTACGCTGCTTCACTGCTTGAGCCGTTGAAGTATGGGACTTAATAAACAAAGCAAAAGAAATTGTGAAATCCATCACAATAGAGGACAATCTGAAATGGACAGTCTATGTCCTGTCATTCATCTTCCTGTGAACAATACTCTCTCGTCTTATACATTATCTGCTGTCTTTTCCTCCTTTTATTTCCAGGAGCTAGTCCTAGCATTGATCCTTCTTTCTGTCTGGCAGTACTAAGGCTACTGCTCTAATAAGACTTTCTACTAAGAACCCAGATTGATCAAAGACTCAGGGTTGTGCTGCTGTTTTAGGTGCCACTCTGATAACAGTATTTGTATTCTGCTTTCCTGTTTTAGAAGGTAAAGATTATTCTTTCTTCATGAAAAGGACAGAAAAGAACACCTCAAACATCTATTAAAAGCACAATATTCCTTTCTAAGCATTCATAATGTGAGAACACCGTGTATATGTTCTGGAGAACATTCACTCCATTTAGGCAACTTTGACATTCTACTGTAGTGTGATTGGCGCACCTTCAGACAGAGGCTGCAAAGGAGACACATTCAGGGGAAGCAAAAGATACGCATTCTAGTTGCAAGCCTAAAACTAGAAAATGTCCGTCAACGTACATTAGAGTAACATTTGCTATAAGTTTGGCCGAATAGCAATTCAAATATTTTTGCTACTGTCTTCTCTTTTTTTTGGCACAGAAAAGATGGGTGGAAAACATGAAAGGACATCAAAGAAACTTCTACTTTTTATAATTTTGCTCTTACAGAAAAGTGAAATTTATCAGCTATGGTTATTTTCCAGAATGTCTTTCTAATGATTACCTTAATTGCATTACTGGCAGAGTATGTAGTTTTTATTAATAAGACAATGATCCTCACAATGAGATTATACAAGCAGCCACTAATCATTATCTCATAATCAATCTCTAAATCTGTTTCCCATTATTAAAATCCACAATACTCTGTAGATTCCCCAACAACAATATTTTACAACTACGGTGTATGTCACAGTGTAGATTTTTCAGTGTATATTGTGGTTTAATTTCAGTGCTAGCTATTTTGCTCTGAGCTGTACTCAATATTGAAGACATAATGAGCCAGCAGCATCCACTATTCCTTTTGAACAGGTTTCCCAGCAGCAGTCACAGACGTTTAAAGCTACATGTATGTCCTGATGCACTGCTGCTCCTAGGCAGAGGATGAAGGAGAGGAAGGTGGCTGGTGTTTTCCATTCAAATTGTCTGTAGCTGAACTGGTATGACCTAGCACAGGTGTTCTCGACTAACACCTGAGTTTTGGAGAACCTTCCAGAAGGTCAGGCCGTAGACGCCCATACAGCAACAATGCAGCAGGGGCTGTAGGATTTTAGCCAGTCAGAACTGAGTATCTCTACCAAATCCAATAAGTGCTGGGACTGCTGGATGTGTGAGGGTTGTTGGGGTGTGTGAGAACTAATGGTGCAGGCAACTCTGTAGTATGCATGCCACCAGCTGGGACTGCCATGTTGGTCCATGACCTTCTCTCCTTGGCTTTGACATGTCTCCCAAGGAACAGGGAGGGGAGGTCATGTGACTCTTTAATGTCAAATATATTCATGATTAGAAGTGTTTTGGTATCTGTGGTGGTTTTACCCAGCTAAACATCCGAACTCCACAACAACCGCTCGCTCACTCCCCATCCTCAAAGGAACAGGGGGAGAAAATACGATGGACAAGGGCTCAAGGGTTGAGATAAGGACAAGAAGGTTGCTCACTAATTACCGTCACGGGCAAAACAGACTCAACATAGGGAGATTAATATAATTTATTAATATAACTAGCAGACTAGAGCAGTGAGAAACTACAAAGCAAACTAAAAACACCTTCCCTCCATCCACCCTCTTCTACCTCCTCCCTCCAAGCGGCACAGGGGAACGGGGAATGGGGGCTGCGCTCAGCCCATATCGCTTCCTCTCTGCCGCTCCTTCGTGGTTGCTCTCTGTTCCCCTGCTCCAGCGTGGGCTCCCTCCCATGGGATGCCGTCCTTCCCGAACGGATCCTGCGTGGGCTTCCCACAGGCTGCAGCTCTTCAAGAGCTGCTCCAATATGGGTCCGTACCATGGGGTCCATCCTTCAGGAGCAAACTGCTCCAGCACGGGTCCCCCACGGGTGGCAGCTCTTGCCGGATCACCTGCTCCTGCATGGGCTCCTCTCCAGGGGCTGCAGCTCCGGCCCGGAGTCTGCTCCTGCAGGGCCTCTCCATGGGCTACAGCCTTCTTCAGGCCACATCCACCTGCTCCTCCGTGGTCTCCTCCATGGGCTGCTGTGTGGAGATCTGCTCCGTGTGGTACCCCTTGGGCTGCAGGGGGACAGCCTGCTCCAACATGGTCCTCACCACGGGCTGCAGGGGAACTTCTGGTCCTGTGCCTGGAGCACCTCCTCCCCCTCCTTTTTCACTGACCTTGGTGTCTGCAGGGCTGTTCCTCACTCCTCTCTCTCCCAGCTGCTGTTGTGCAGCAGTTTTTTCCCTTTCTTAAATATGTTCTCACAGAGGCACAAACAACTTTGCTCATTGGTTCAGGTCTGGTCAGCGGCGGGTCCCTTTTGGAGCTGGCTGGAGCTGGTTCTTATGTGACATGGGGCAGCTTCTGGAATCTTCTCATAGAAGCCACCCTTGTGGCCCCCCTGCTACCAAACCTTTACCACGTAAACCCAATTCATTTAGTAACATGCTGCCATCTTTGATCTCACACCATGACAGCCTTCCAAGTGAAACTTACCAAGAAGGCCACCTTCTTTTCAAAGACAAAAGAGATCACAATGTGATAGATACTCATCTAAGTGCAACACATTAAGAACATATCTTTTTCTTGTACTCTTCCAGTACTTCAGCAGACTAACTCATCATCCGAGGAAAACCTGTTTACAATGTTCCTGTAAAGGTAACCAAAGAGAGAAGAACCCTCTGGAGGCAGGAAGGTGGCATCCTGGCCAAGGTGAGAAGGCCTTTTTGAGAAGCATGATTACCTTCTAGGAAGAAGAAGCCTGTGGGTTGTGTGTTGCTGTTTACATTGCAGAGTTCTTGTTCTCCCATGTTTTTCATTATGTACTGCCATGAAACTTAGTCCTTGGAAGATACAGCTTAGTTAGCAGATACAGGGGTTGAAAACATACAGCTGTAGCTCATGTTTTAAGTGAAGGCATTCAGATAGGCATTCAAAATTTAAATCTATAATGTAAATGAAGTTGATAGCACAGATATTTTCAAGAAAGACAAAAAATAATACTCACAAATAGGTAAGCAAATACTGTCTTCCAGTCCAGCATATTAAATTAACTAATAGTTGTTTTTTTTTTTCAGTAATTTTGCTTCTTCTTAAAATAGGAAAAGAAACCTAAAGAAGGAATTAAGTAACTGTAATAGTGTTTTAAATTCTGTGATATACTGTGATCAGTATGACAGTGGTGCTACCAAACATTACACAGAAATACAGGCCAGTGCTGCAAGTACTGAATCTAGGCAAGTCTGCAGCCACCCCCTATTTTTTTCCTTTTTTTTTTTTTTCTTTCTAGGCAAACTAGTTTCTGCCAGTTTCTCTGGACAAACCAGTTCACACTAGAAAAAAATTACCATAACTAGATCTCCTATAATTCCTTAAATAACGTCATTGTCACCCCTCAAAGCTTGAATAAATTTAGAAAGAATGACTGACTTATCTGCTTTGAGCTTCTTGTGGTTATTTCCATTCTTTGTTCTCAACTACCAGTTTACAAGTTTTCGCTTTGGTAAACTTGGTAAAATCTAAGGTAAACTCACGATAAAAAAATGCATACCATCCCTCTTGCATGCAAGAGGGAAATGGACAACAAAACAAACAAACAAACAAAAACAAAAACAAACAAACAACCACCAGTCTTCTGTGATCGGTTTACTCACTGTCACTTAGTATGAGAATTGTAAATGTCTTTTTGCACATTCCCAGGATTTCCATCTTCTTCCATAGCCAATTAAATGTTTATTGGTTTTATTTATGCTAATCACTGCTAACTTGAGATGCTTTTCTGATTTATTATTCATAGTCTGTAGATTTCATTCAGGTAAACAATGAAGATAATCGCTTCCCTGCTCGATGCAAAGAGAATCCAGTGGCTGTTTCTGCTCCCCTGAAATTAGCTCTGACCTTGTGCAATGATCCTGACCAGAGACCACTGTACCTTGAGGAGTCACTGATCCACAGAACACTCAACCTGAGCAGGTCCAGACCTGTCTTGTGCTGCAGAAATCCCTTGGCTACAGGACAACTTCAGCTCCTTGAAAAAGAGAAGCTACCAGCAATTACACCACCTTGCCTTTATCTAATGGTACAGCAAGAAGTTATGTGACCATCATTTCTGGTTGACTGTTGTCAAAGATCTTTTTTCCGTGTAAGAAAATCATATAATAGCTTGTGAGATGAAAAGGGAAGAACCTGTGCTGTGGACAAGGCCTGCATGTTGTGCTGTGAGGAGGTTGAAGTCCAGTTTCATGCTACACCACCTGTGGCTCCCACCATCTAAAACTGTGTAAAGTTATCTGTGCTATTCTTATCTTACAATGTTAGCTCTAATAAATAAAATTTTAAATGCTACCTTACAAAGTTTAAATGCCTTTCTTACTAGGATCATAATGGACTAACACCTCCTGGGGAAAACACCTTACATGCCAAGTAAAGAAATAAAGAAAATAAGTCATATTGGCTTTGAAGAAAATAGGGTCAGAAAAGATTTGAATCCTTGGTGTTCAGAAAAGTTTTACATGCCTGTCTATGAGGGAGAAACCTTGTCCCTTCACTTGTATCAAGACACCTCATAGGCTTAAAATATCTTGGATAAATAACTGAAATACTCATATATTAGCAGAAAAGATGATAGCACCACTAGAAATAGACCCATTTAAAATTACCCTCATATTTCAAGATTTCTTACACCTAAGATCTGTGATTCAGACCAGGTAGAATACACCTTTTGATCTGATTTGGTGCTTAAGTGAAGAATATCAATCTCCACAAAACTGGAGAATATCCACCCATTGGTTTTGATCAAATGACTGCCAATGACAAACCAGTGACAGAAATCAGTCCCTGCAAACATGCAGTGTCAACATGTCACTGAAGTCATGGGACCAACTTAAAGAAGCAGAGGTTAAAGACCACATAGAAAATAAAGCCAGAAGAAAACATGGAAACACACCTCCTTGCACCAAAATAATACTCTGGCAATGTTTTTGGTTGATATAAAATAAATCTGTAACTGCACAAAGTAGTATCTTAAAAGTAGAGACAGGTATTTGATTTCTGTCCTTACCATTTGGAACACAACTCCTTTAAACATATACATTTTGAATTAAAAGTGTCAATCCATTAGAAAGCTAATGGATTAACACTATTCATCCCACAGAAAGAAAGAAAAAAAAAAGAAGTGACATTAAAATAAGCATATATTTTTGCAAGTGCAAATGTGTTTGGAGCTAGAAGATAGCTATTCTATGTGTAAATAGTGCCAAAAGGCTCCATAATGGGTAGGTACTATAACATCTTTGAAAGAGATTTCTACTTTGATGATTTGTTTCCACTATAAATAATTTAACTGAATTTTCTGAGATTGGACCCACGTCTATGCCAGGTGAGAGCATTTCCAGGTGAAAACATTTCCTTTTGTTTACTGATGGATTTCTGGCCAGTGAGGTCATGTCATCAGCTTAACTCGACAAAGTCCATGTACTGGGCATCTAAAGAAAGATGAGGGTCCTGTCAGGAAGACATAAACAAAAACTGAAGCTGTTTCAAAGCCACGGGAAGTCTGATATGGTATTGAGGAAAGACAGAGAAATTGGTGTAATAATTCAGGATTAGGTAGGATGAGACCTTTCTTTCCTAGCAAAACTAACAATCTTTCAAACGTGATTAGAATAAATTCTTTTATTTCAAGCTTCAACCTATAGACACTCTATTTTCCCTCAGGAACTCACCAACTAAATATATCTGATTTGATTGTAGGAGCACAGATTGATGATGGCAAGCCATACATACAGTTTTATATAAATAAACATTCAAAGTATAACTATCAAGTGTTTACAAATTGCCAAATGTATCCCGGAAAATGTCATTCATATGAACTGTTCTCTCTGTCTCTATTTTTTTTTTTCTAAAAAGGTTATATCAAGTTTAGCTAACATTTTCCTCCAAAAAAGCTCATGGGCTTGTTTCATGTTGGTTAATAAAACTATTGCCTCCTTTTAAAAACTAGTAAAAATCAGAAGACAAGTTTAATGAATTAAATGTTTGTCTAAAAATAGTATAGAAAATACTGCAAAATTAATGAACAGCAAAAACAAAAGCAGAAAGTACAATAGAATTGCAGTTGGCAACATTCTAATTTGGTTGTTTACATGAATTGGTTACATATTTTATGTGGTACAAATTCTGATGTTTGTATTCAATTTTACTGATTTGTGTTTCTAAAATATATTATGAAAGTTCTTGGAATGTCAGCAACATTTGTGGAAAAAATAAAGTTCTGAAAAGGTATGGATTGTTCTTAGACAACTCTTGAAGAAAAAAGAAAAGTCTTGAAAGATCCTGAATTGCTTGCTTAGATTATAGTTTTAAATCCACTTCCTGATGTTGTTATTTGAAATTTGATCTCCAATTACTTGATATTCATAATATAGAAGCATTTAGTAGTCAGTTATATTGAGATGCACATTGGAAAAGCCTTGGGCTCATTCCATGAATGGAGATATCTGGGGAGCAGACATACTCAGTACAAAAATCTAAACAATATAATGTATTATATAAGACAATATAAAAATAATTCACGGTGTACAGCCATTTACAAGAATGTAAATAGCAAAAGTGGCCTTCTAAAGAACATTTTTCTCATCATGACTATTTCATTCAAAAGAGAGTTATATTCCAAATCTCTTAGGTAGAAAAAGGCATTTTTACGTTCATAGGACTTTCCAAGATGTATTCAAATAACAGGAGATTTCATGTGCAACACACTGTTCCTATGTGAATGCAGAGTAAATTGTTAATGTGTATTATTATGACTCAGGGCAGAATTAAGCACTTGAGTATGCTTTCTCTTACATTAAATTTTCTAGAGGGAAGGGAAGGGAAGGGAAGGGAAGGGAAGGGAAG
>VXAL01007639.1:19703-41289 GCA_013399475.1 Chauna torquata | reverse complement strand
GCAGAGGACTAAAAAACAAACAAACAAAAGAAACCTGGACTGAAACATTTCTCATTACATAGAACCATAAAAAATTGCAAGGAACTCACATGAAGGATAGTTTCTTGCTGCGGGAGGGAAGGGTTAGGAGAAGGTGGTTGGGCAGTTCACGTAACACTGAAATACTAGTTATAGTTACAGCATCTCTGTTAGTATTTTTTATTGATTTTTCTGTTTTACAATTTCAGCCTAAGTTCCTTTATTTCAGATAAGATAAGAAAAAAATATGCACAGGAGTAATTAAGTTCTAATGCTTTTGCAACCTTTTGTTTTAATGGTTTTGCTGTTCTTGTGAAGATTTTACCAACCCTGTGAAAACCAATCTTAGTATGCTGAAGTCATAAATATCTGAATAATCCTAATGTGCACCTGCTCAGTAAGACTTACAAGAGCATAACATCTTTCCATGTGCAGTACGTTTGAGTTTCATTCCATTTGCAGTGCTGGACAGAAGCGCATGACATGCGTCATCCATAGAAAACAACCTGGTAGGAGCCTACTGAAAGCTAAAATCACTGGAGAGCTTTGCTGGAAGTTCATCATCAAGCTCTTTGAAGATAAAGAGTGGCTATAAGACTTTGTCTCTCCTGTGCTCTTGGTTACCCTTAATGGTTTGATAGAGGAAAACAGAAGGCAAAAATTCAGACTTTGCATTCAGACTAAGGGAGTTAAAAAAAAAAAAAAAAAGAGAGAGATTGGGACAATTTATTGGGCAAATGGTTCTCCTCATCTTCTGCTTGTATAGAGATCCAAACTCAGCCAAACTTTTAAAAAAAGGTCTGTTAATGTAAGCTTTGACTTCCCATAAAATATGACACACCAAACCTGATCCACAAATCACTGTTCATTTATACATTACCCTTACTTTACTTTATATCTCCCAGCCAAAAAATATTTCTGTGAATAGAATCAAAGTGTTCCGATAAGGGAGGTCCTGGTCTTCCATTGGTCAGATTTGTAAGCAAGAGTCATCATCATTAAGTACATCATTAAGTACAAATTTTTCTATGTTCTCATTTCTTGTCCACTTACTAACAAAGTAAGGAACTGAGTTCTAGCTCCATTATGACATCTTATTTCCAAAAATACCTTAAATGGGGAAGAAACATAAACTTTCAATAAACCTCTGTTACACCTGTTACAGCATGATTATAACACTTCAGATATCAGAGACAGAAAAAGATCTCTGTGTTCGTCCACTATCAGTAGAAAATTGATCTCCACATTATATGCTCATCTGTAACACATACAGCACTGGAAGAAATATCCCATGAGTACAGAGCCTCAGGCTCTGCCACTGCCCTCTACCCTTCCCTGAGCACATTAAGTGCCATGTTTTTCCTTTCATTGCTCTCCTTTTATCTACTCTTCTAAACCTCTTTGTTCCTCTCTTTGGTTTTCATCTACTCTGAGCTGTAGTTGTGGTACTGAATGCTGATGAGACAATAAAGTGTTCTAACACAGAAAGCTACTTTTCAGCTGTATTTCTTAGCATAACACAGCCACTGTATTTATATGGCAAGTCTCTGCATCCAGGTACTGTATTAAGCACAGTTAACTCAGCTACTTGCAAGTACCCTGGGCGCACAAGGGATTGCAAGTATGGATCAGTGCTGCAGCACAGACAGAGGCTGATAACACCCTTTCAACTCAGACTGCTGTTTCTTACCCTTTCCTCGCCTTCCCAACGTCCTGCTGGTGGTGTGCGTTCTCTGCTTCCATTCTAACTCTATCACAGGGCCATTCCCACCTCCATCTCTCCTCTGCTGTCTTCTCAGATCCATCTCAACGTTTCCACTTCCTTCCTCAGCCTGACCATGCCAGCTACCTCTTTCAACAAAAATATTTGTACAGATACATTAGGTCTATTTTTGTTGTTGTTGTTGTTGTTGTAGTTGTTTTGTGTTTTTTTTTTTTTTTTATTTTCTTGTTTTCAGAACTGGAAGGAAGAATTTAAAAAAACTAGGACCTAAGTGGCAATCCACTGAATCCATGCACTTCCAGTTAAGGGTACTTGCAGACTATATAGTAAGTGCCAGGTGAATGCTCATCTCCGTAGTACACAATAACTTATAACACTTAGCAAAATAATACAACATTTAATCTAATTTAAAAAAAAATGTGTTAAAGAAAGCAAAAATCTCAGAAAATAAAGCCTTTAGAGGAAATAACGTAGATTTTTTAAACACACTGTCTATTTTTCTAACAGGAGAAGAGTAAAACAGAAAGGTTAAATTTGAACAAATAATATAACATACACATCACCTATCGTGTATATCAGTCATTAAAAAGGGAAAGAAAAATTCAGATTTCTTTCACAAGCATCATAAGAATTTGGACCTAAAATAAGAGAGATTTTTAGTTTTTGCTTGGCGCCTCTGCTCCAGCAAGGCAAGTCAAAAACATATAGACTCTTCATTGCTATATAATATTGCAGCCCCACTGAATTACATTTGACAGTTTTAAAAACAAATGCAGTACTTTATTTTTAGCTTGTTCCTTAATAATTTCCTCTGTAACTGATAGATAAAATGCTGGGTATTCCACAGACAGCGTAGATCTCTTGTTTACCATTTCCACTTTATAATCACCCATAGTAATCCATCTTCTAGAATAAACACAAGATGTATTCAGCAATTTTTCCCACCACTTCAACTCTTGGCAGAATATAGATTAAAGAAATTAAATTCAGAGAAGGTGAGGGTGATGCTGATCAATTGCTTGGAAGCAACTTGACAAAATGGGAAAGCTGGAACCTTTCCAAATGGCATGCCGGGAAACTACAATGCTGCTGGTGTGTTAGGCAGGTACTGGGTTTCTTTGCACAACTGGAAGTTACTATTTCTTGTAAGGGTTACAAACTATCACAGACTATCAGATCTGCTGGTGCTGCTGTAATATCAGACACATGTGGATATATATATATACATATCCAGCTACTAGGCTGAAGATCTAAGGTTATTATTCCATTTATTACCTCAGTGCAGAGCTCCTACTTGTAGATCAGATAATTTTATGGAATTTAACAAGAGTGAAACAGTATAGTTTTACTGAAATATAATTTCCTTTATATAAAGGATTATATTCTTTCCAAAATACGGTGTGTGTAATTTTTTATTATAAAAATTTATGGGGTGTTTAAAGTCTCAGGGGAGATTTGTATTCTCTGCTAAGGTTTACAAAAATTTCCCTTAAATATAAGCTGTTTCTGAAAGCATTCGCAAAGTGATACAGCAGTGACATTTTTTCCAGAACGCATGTGACAACTACATTTTTTAGGTTGCATCTGTTCACCCTAAGCTGCAGTACTGTTTTCTACATACTCCAGGTGCTTGCTGCTTCAGGAGAAGCCTCCAGTCTCCTTAGACATCCTGGCAATTAGTATCTGTATCAAAGACTCAGGACTGAAGCAAGTGTGTTCTTGATAAAGAAAAGGCAGTTCTGCCAACCTCCTGTTATACAGGTATTATTTTAATGACATTCTCAGCAACCTCTAAGCCTGATTATTTCAATAGACTACTCCCTAAGAGGAATTTAGGTAGATTTCCTGAGTCTTTTATTTTAGACAGGAATGAGAGAGACTTAAGATGATCTCTGGCACTGAATCAATCTATAAAAGTAGTATAAATATGTGTCATGGTTTTGGCTGGGACAGAGTTAATTTTCTTCGTAGAGGCTCACACAATGCTGTGTTTTGGATTTTTGATGAATCTAGTGGTGATGTTTTTCGTTGTTGCAGAGCAGTGTTTACATAGAGCCAAGGACTTTTTTGCTTCTTGTGCTGCCCTGTCAGCGAGGAGGCTGGGGGTGCACAAGGAGCTGGGAGGAGATATAGCCAGGGCAGGTGACCCAGACTGACCAAGGAGATATTCCACACCATATGACGTCATGCTCAGCCATAAAAGCTGGGTTAAAGAAGGAGGAAGGGGGAGGACATTGGGAGTGATGGCATTTGTCTTCCCAAGAAACCATTACAAGTGATGAGCCCTGCTCTCCTGGAAGTGGCTGAACACCTGCCTGCCCTTGGGAAGTAGCGAAAGAATTCCTTGTTCTGCTTTGCTTGTGCGCGCTGCTTTTGCTTTACCTAGTAAACTGTCTTTATCTCAACCCATGAGTTCTGGCACTTTTACCTTTCTGATTCTCTCCCCATCCCACCTGGGGAGAGTGAGTGAGCAGCTGTGTGGCACTTAGCTGCCTACCAGGGCTAAACCACAACAATATGGATTGACTGAAGAAGATCTGAAAGGGATGGGTGGTTGTTTCAGTTTACCCTGGAAAGTTTACAAGGGTTATAGTAACACTCAGGTCATAGTGAACACATGCTACAGACCACAGGAGGCTGTTTAGCCGGGCAAGTGCATAGTGTACCTCACTCCCACTGCCATGTCCACACCCCAACTGCTGCTGCCACCCATTGGTTCACTGAGGAATCTTTATAAAACAGAGTATGAATGATATTACCGCTGTACAGAGGAAATTACTATTTGATCTGATAGAACAGATCCAAAAGAATGATGATAAAGCATAGAAATATTTTGCCATTCTATGGACTTGAAAAAGAAAACAAATATTTTTAGATATTATTTGCCTTTGAAAAGTGCTCATATTTTGACTTGAAATACTGTACATGAATTTTGAGAATTGTACATTTATTTTATAACTTATATAATTTGTAATACTTTTAACTATTTTATAACTGTGGTGGGTTGACCTTGGCTGTCTGTCAGATGCCCACCAAGCTGCTTTCACATCCCCTCCTGAACAAGAATGGGGCGGTGTCGCAGGAGAATTATTGAAACAAGTTCTTGTCATGAGGTAAACCCACAGGATGTATTAATCAAGGGATACATAGAATTAATGATTAAACAGAAACGGCAGTCAAGAATTCTATTATGATTAACCAGTGGTCAAATCCTCTACTACTTACTACGTGCTTACTGCTGAAGCTTGATATATATAAATGTTGCAGGCATATAGAAATGCCACTTAGCTTACCTTAAACATCGGATGCTGGGTAAAGGGTCTCTCAGCCTTGACAAGCAACCTGGAGAGGTGTCCCTGCTCAAGGGGAGATCACCGCCATGCAGCCTGCTGTAGTGCAGGAGAGCTCAATGCACTCTAGTGGCTGTAGATATTTATATCATGAAGTTGTTGACTTGTAGTCAGACTTCTTCCTCTTATGGGAGTGCAGCACATGTCATTTTTCTCTTTCTTATCAGAAGTTTCTCAGCTATACCTGGTTCTATATAGCAATTCATGTGTTTCGGCAATTGGCTTAGTTCCTGTCACAGCATGACTCTGGATGCTGACATGGCATGACTGTGTGACTTTGCAATGTTTACATAACATGGTCAACTCCAGTTCAGCCTGCTTATCAGCAATGTCTGAACCAGAGTGCTGGCAGCATGAGACAGAGGGAGCGCACCCATTGCAGGCAGGAGTGGGGAACAAGATGGAAAAGCTCATGGGTTGAGATAAAGACAAGGTGAACACTTACAAATTACTGTTACAGGCAGAACAGGTTGTATTTGGGGAAAATTAATTTATTGTCTGTTAAAAATAGAGTTGGATGGTGAGAAATAAAGGCAAGTTAAAAACAAACAAACTCCTCCCTTCTTCCCCCCAAGAGGTGCAGGGTGGATGGAGAATGGAGTGTTATGGTCTGTCCATAATAGCTCCTCTCTGCCACTTCTTACTCCTCAGACTCTCACCCTGCTCCAGCGTGGATCCTCTCCACAGGCTGCAGTCCTTCAGGAAAAACCTGTTCCAGAATGGGAGCTCCAAAGGCAGCAGCTTCTCAGGGCATATCCACCTGCTCTAGCGTGGGATCCTCCACACACTGCAGTGTGGGTATCTGTTCTGACATGGTCTTGTTATGGGCTGGAGGGAAGTACTCCACCATAGTCTCTTCCATGCTGCAGGGGAATTTATACTCTGACATTGAAGGACCTCCTTCTGCTCCTTCTCTGACCTTGGTGTTAGCAGGATTGCCTATTACACTTTTCCTTCCCTCACTCCTCACTGCCATGTGGTGTTTTTGGCCTTTCTTAATACATTGTCACAGATGTGCCACCATTTTGGCTGCTGGGCTCAGCTGTGCCCTGCAGTGGGCCTGCTGGAGCCAGCTGGAACCGGCTATGTCATGCACAGGGCAGCCCCAGCCTCTCCCCACAGAGGCCCCTGTGGTGCTCCTCCTCTGTAGCCCCATGTCCAAAACCTGGACGTGGACACACGGTATAAGAAGTTACATGTAGAGAGACACACATAGACTGTCCCCAAACTCACTGGCACTTCTCATCTGCTCATCAACTGGCCTAACATTTGATAAACTGAACATTGAAACATGTAATAACACAGTTACAGGCACTACAGGGAATTATAAAACTTTTGGTAGCAAGACTTTTAATCAATTATTTTGCATTTTCCTTGCATTTTTATTTTAATATATAAGGAAACCTGTTAAAATCTACAAAGCATGGAAAAAGTGCTCTAACAGGCATCTTTTAAACATCAATATGTTTAATCAGTTAAAAGTTGGTGCACAGCTAAAGTCAAGACGTTTGTGTCTTGTTTTTAGAATTACAGCTCAATCTGAAATGAAGTGCACTACAGTGCAAGGAGATGAACTGTGTGCTCATCAGCAATATAAAGAGACAACTACAGCACTGATTGTCATAGCAACTGGAAAATAAGAGACACGAAATATTTTGACATTATACTAATTCTTAGGCTTTGTACTTATCAACTTACTGATGTAGTATGTAGGAATGAAGTGAGCACTCACATTTAGTGTGGCTACCTGTCCATGTAGCAGCAAAGAATGAAAAAGTCATAGAATATGATTGAGGATCCAATCGCTTCCTTTGGAACAGCCAACAGTCCTGGGATGTATATTATACTCAGCCAGAAAGACAGAATATTAGAAACTCTACTCCATATCAGCAGATATGGATGTAGGAGAAAAAAAAAAAAAAAAAAGACAGAGCAATAGTACCAGGCCTCCAGTGTGAGAGAACAAAAAATGTTGTCTGTTGGTCTGGGGAATGAATGGTGTATAATTGGCTCAAACCCACCAGCATGAATGGGTCTGGAAACCTTCCAGTAGCAGCCCCACACACCTATCTCAACCTGTTCCTTTGCCATTGCAGGTGAGAACAGGAGACTGCTGTGGCAGAGTTAAGGCTGGTTATGTATTCTACTACTTGGTGTTGTGGTTTAGCCCTGGCAGGCAGCTAAGTGACACACAACTGCTCACTCGTTCTCCCCAGGTGGGATGGGGAGAGAATCAAAAAGGTAAAAGTGCCAGAATTCGTGGGTTGAGATAAAGACAGTTTACTAGGTAAAGCAAAAGCCGCACGTGCAAGCAAAGCAAAACCAGGAATTCATTCACTACTTCCCATGGGCAGGCAGGTGTTCAGCCACTTCCAGGAAAGCAGGGTTCATCATGCTTAATGGTTTCTTGGGAAGACAAACACCATCACTCCCAACATCCCCCCCTTCTTCCTTCTTTACCTCAGCTTTTACTGCTGAGCATGACACCATAAGGTATGAAATATCTCTTTGGTCAGTGTGGGTCAGCTGTCCTGGCTGTGTCCCCTCCTAGCTCCTTGTGCACCCCCAGCCTCCTCGCTGGCAGGGCAGCAAAAAAGCACAAAAGTCCTTGGCTCTGTATAAGCAGTACTCTGCAACAACGAAAAACATTGATGTGTTATCACCACTATTTTCATCAAAAATCCAAAACATAGCATCCTACAAGCCTCTACAAAGAAAATTAACTCTGTCCCAGCCAAAAACATGACACTTGGTTATACAGCTGTCATGGTTTTGGCTGGGACAGAGTTATTTTTCTTTGTAGAGGCTCACACAATGTTGTGTTTTGGATTTTTGATGACAATAGTGGTGATGTTTTTGGTTGTTGCAGAGCAGTGCCGATGGGAAGTAGCGAATGAATTCCTTGTTCTGCTTTGCTTGTGCTTGCAGCTTTTGCTTTACCTGGTGAACTGTCTTTATCTCAACCCATGAGTACTCACACTTTTACCTTTCTGATTCTCTCCCCATCCCACCTGGGGAGAGTGAGCAAGCTGCTCTGTGGCACTTAGCTGCCTGCTGGAGCTAAATCACAACAACAGCTAAGAGCCAACAATTAATTTACTAGCACTCTTAAATAAGTTTAGCCTGGCTTTCAAGAATGCTGAGAAATGTCCCTCCTCTGATGAATCCCCTTGCATTTACTTAGCAAGAAGAAAATAAGCATTTCAAGGTAAGCTTGTAATACACTAACATGCAAAAAGTGTTTGGAGAACATGCAAACTTGGAAACTCCTATCTGTTCTACCAAATTAGGAAAGTTAACACAAATTTTCATTGAAGCTTTGGTTTACCCTTACCATAATTTTAATGACAAGCTAAGCTGTCATTAAATTCTGAGTTGTACCAGTTATTAAAATTAAAAATATTGTGCAGATAATGTAAGGGATTAGGTGACAAAAATTGTACATTTAAGAGGTTGCACTGCTTGCCCACATTGCATTCATGCACACATTTCTAAGGCAGAGTTCTCCCTCTCCAAAACTTCTGATTTTATTTCAAGTTTACAGAGGACCAAACACCAGTAATTTAGTGTTATAAAACCTGGCCTACGTTAAATTTGTGCCACTGATAGTAGCCATAGCCATTTTACTACACCACGCCAAGAATCATTGCTCAGCATGATCTCTTCCATTAGTTTCTGACAAGATTGGAAGAGTTTAAATAGATATTAGCGTGCCAGAGCAGATTACAACATTGCTATTAATAGCAGCAGTCACCTTCCCCAAAGGAAAAAAAAAATATTCTGAATAAGAGCCAATTTTTATATATATATATATATTTCTATATGTATAGGTTAGCTGGAACAGAAACCAGGGACTTCTCCATGTGTCAGGTCTCATTCGCATTAGTAATGCAGTGGCAGTATACTGCCAACATTCACAAAAGAACTGTCACAGATTGTGCATTTAAAACAGAACTGGCTAATTCTATTGTTTCACTTGAGATGCATTGAAGTGGTACAGTACTTTATGAGAAAGCTGAAAATGGTATTCTAGATTAAGCTAAAGAAGATCGGATTAACTCCTCAGATATAAGTCTCTTATAGCCAGCTGAAGACCTCACTATGAAGTACTGAGTTCAACATCTTCACAAGTTCTATTTTGCACAACACTGCAAAGAGTATAAACTAGGGTCAACTCAGAGATTTGCAGTTTCCAGTATTTTCTGGTTCTGTCTACCAAAGATATGGATGTGAACCTTGAAAATCATTCAAAAATAAAAAATAAAAAAAGGGAATCTGAGTGTCATTAGTGTGGATATGTTCATGAGGTCAACAGACCCAATGTTACATATTCTCTAAAATTAAATACCTCAACAACATAAAATAGAATAAGAGTAGAAAGATACAAATTAGAAAAATGTTCTTATTTGTCACATTTTAACATTCAATGGAAAGTTATTTCACTGGGGAAAATTGAGGAAGAGACAGTCTATCACATACTTTCTCAGGCAATGTGAGATTTTTTTTGGTTTAAGTATAAAGAAAAAGAAACAGGTTATTTCAAACTTGAAATTATGGCTCAGGGGAGTTGCACATAGATGAATTTAAAGTTGTCTGTTTTTTTATTTTACAAGGCAAAAAATTGTTGTGTAGTTACAACATAGATTTCTGCAAGCAGTTCCTCTAATAGATCTCCATTAGCAAGAGAGTACACATGAGAAGTTAGTTTTAGTTAGTCACAGACACTTAAAGCTTGATTTTTTTTTATTTTGTCTAAATCTGCCATTCAACACCATCAGCTGATGTACTGATGATGTAGATAGGCCTCTGTCATAGTCAGAGACTAGACAGTGAAAGAATAATGGACTTTCAAGCACAATTTCAGGCTTATTTAAATCAGTAATAGGATGATAAAGCATTTATATCCCAACATCAATTCTCTTACCATAAATATGATAAAATATTACTGATGTATGATAATAAAGGAGAGTCTGGCTTTTAGAGTTATAGACACTACTCAGGTATAAACTTGGGCAGGTATAGACTTTCACTGCAAGTAATAACATAGCAAGCAGATACACCATTATTTCTGGTCATTAAAAAAAAAAAAAAAAAAAAAACCCGAAAGAAGAAATGTATTTGAGTATGTATGTATGTAGTAGTTGGGCNAAAAAAAAAAAAAAAATCCTGAAGTAGAAATGTATTGTAGTATGTATGTATGTAGTAGTTGGGCAAACTCAGTAAGGTGTGTTGCAGCATCTCCTGATTTACATACATAAGAAAATTTTAAAATTAAGAAGTCATAGATGCAACTCTCCTTTCTTTACACCTCCCTTGTCAAATGGATTGTATTAATCACTCTTTCTGTGATTGGTGTCTCCTGCTAGCCACTCCGCTCCCTGCTCTACTCATGACAAGCCACCACTGACACTCAAAGGTGCAGCTGCTTGGTGATGAGCTACACCTGCCTGATCTGTGGTCTCTTCCCTCTTGGGCCTCCAACAGGTACCATGCTCACGCATCACTGCCCATGGAGAAGCCTGGCCTGACCCTGGAGGCATTCTGCTCACTTGGTTACTGGGGCAGTGTGATAGCTTGGCAACATGGCTTTCGCAGCTGCTGACAAAACTAGCTGTGGTACGCAGCTGCCTAGTTCCAAATATACCAACCACAGTTCTTAGTTGTATCAACGTTATTGCCTATTCTATTCTATCATGCATCCTCCATTCAATTTTAATTTCTTATCCATACACTAAGTATGCATTGATATTTTCATCATTAGCAGCATCACATTTTGCAGTCATTTGAACCATCTTTAGATGTTGCATTTTGTCATTTTTCTGTAAGATATATATACATTTTTTTCACATAACACTACAGGTATTTTCTACAGACGGTATTTTTATTAATCCGTTACCTAGCTCCTAGCAGTAACACAAGTTTGTATTAATGCAGTTGCACAGCTACAATAATTACAGCTCATGTCTTTCAGGCCTGCATATCACTTCTTTAGCTTAGAGAGTAAATTCGATTTGCTTTTCAAAAGAGATATTTTAAAGTTCTTTTCCTCCTTAAAACATAAATTAATGTAGTGCTTCTCCTAAAAACAGACATACTGAATATGGGAATGCATGTATTAAATAGCTAGCTACAAACATAAGGACACCACTTTGAAATGTTTTTTAAACTATTTTGATTTGTTTTCGTTCAGTTTCTGTACAAGAGAGAAAATATTAAATTTTTCTTTTCATTCTGAGTTCAAGGAACATATTGAAAATATAGAGATGGTCTACATGTCCTTAATGTCCTATGAATCTGTATTGTTGGTTCCCCTGCGATTCACCAAGTGGTGTTTCTTTCTCCTTCTAATGCACTTTTGCCTTTCTGGCATCAAGACAATCCCAGTGGATCTGCTTCTACTAGTGTCAGGGTGCTCCTGAGCTATAGCTGATCTCATTCAAAGAGGATCTGAGAACCTCAAAGTCTTTCTAACCCCAAAGGCAATGCTACTTGCTTCAGAGAAGTCAGATTTAAATGTATAAATGTATTTTAAAGATCTGAATATTAAGTGTATAGGAGAGACAAAATTTGCATTACTGCATTGGGTGTAGGTAGCAAGGTTTTGGTAGCAGAGGGGCTGCAGGGTTGGCCTCTGGTAGAAGAGTCCAGAAACTGCCCCTTGTTAGATAAGAGCCAGTTCCAGCCAGCCTGAAAAGGAACCCACCAGTGGCCAAAGCTGAGCCAAAGAGGGATGCTGGTTGTGCCTCTGTGAGAGAAGATTTAAGAAAGTGTAAAAAATGCTGAACGACTGAAATGCAGCTGGGAGAGAAGAGTGAGAAAATGTTGAGAGAAACAGCCCTGCAGACACCGAGGTCAGCAAAGAAGGAGGGGGAGAAGGTGCTCCAAGTGCCAGAGCAGAAGTTTCCTTGCAGCCTGTGAAGAGGACCATGGTGGAGAAGGCTGTCCCCCTGCAGCCCATGGAGAGAAGTCCATGTTGGAGCAGGTGGTCTGGCAGGAGTTGCAGCCCACCGGGGACCCATGCTGGATCAGTCAATTCCTGAAGAACTGCACCCCGTGGTATGGACCAGTATTGGAGCAGTTCTTGAATAACTGCAGTATGCAGGAAGACCAAGCTGGATCAGTTCAGGAAGGACCCTCCTATGGGAGGGACCCCATGGTGGAGCAGGGGAAGAGAGTAAGGGTGAAGGAATGGCAGAGACGAAGTGTTATGGACTGACTGCAATCCCCGTTCCCATGCGACACCTGGGGGGAAGAGGCAGAAGAAGGTAGATGGGAAGAAGATGTTTTTAATTTGCTTTTAGTTCTCACTGCTCTAGTTTGTAATTAACTAGCAATAAATTACATTAATCTCCCTTATGCTGAGTCTGTTTTGCCCATGATGGTAGCTGATGACTAACCTCCTTATCCTTATCTCAACCCATGATCTTTTTGTACATCGTATTTTCTTCTCCTGGCCTTTAAGGAGGGGGAGTTAGGGAGTGGCGTGAGACAGATTTGTATTTCACCCAAACCCAATTTTTTTTTTTCTGTATCCATAAATATCTAAATTGTTTTGCTTACTTGCTTTCGTTTAGCAAACATAAACACTGCCTGAGCCATTTCCAAAAAAATGGTGAACATTGTGCTCTCACAGCTGTTTATTCTCTTTTAAAACCCTAACATATCTTTAGGTTCAGCCGTAGTTCAAGAAAACAGCAGGGGAATATAATACATGAAAGATCCATTTTTTGTCTATGTTCAATTAAAGTTGTGTTGAATAGTCTAGCCATAAGAAATATTTTGTATTGTAAAACAATATCCTTCAAGGTAAGGCTTGAATTTATTAAGAATATAATCAAGTTTTATACCTTTTTTACTATTCAGTCTGTAATCTATAACTCTCTTAGGCTCTAACAACAATGCATTATAATTCAACAATATGATAAGAAAGCTTTGGAAGTTTATTAGATTTTTTTAGTCAGCTCATCTGTCTGTTAAAGAAAATTCATTTTCATAAAACTTAATAAGTTTGTTGTGGTCTAGAGTGGAATTCTTCTGACAATTGTTTTAAGAAGTAAGAGCTAAATTCAATGGTTCAAAAACTATGTTTATATATTAAGATACAATAAAAATTGCACCAATCAAAGAATTCATAGATATTCAAAAATACAGGTAAATAGCCTTAACTGTGGATGGAGAATTAACAATTATGCAAGGTTTCCCTTTCTCCAGGTTAACATCAATTTAGATCTGATTTACTAATTGTGCATGACACTGGGGTGTATTGACTTTTGTCTCTAAATAAAGACTGTATGTCAAACATTTTCCTCTCAGAAATGACTTTACACCTTGAATTTGGGTTCAATAAAAAGGTCAACAGGAAAATTAATATTTATTCTTCCATTTAATTTTGTGTACCTATATACCTGACAGAAGGTGCCATAGAAAATGGTTATAATGAACAATGGCAGTATTTCTCCCAAATCCCCTTTGTTTGTATATTCCACCTGATATTGACCCTTAGCAAGAAAAACAATGATTCTAGGAGAGATGTCCTTTCTGTCATCTGTCATACTCTGAAAGCCCTGTTTATCCCGTGGGGTCCTGAGGGAATTGGCAGACGTAGTTGCAAAGACACTCTCCATCGTATTTGAAAAGTTATGGCAGTCAGGTGAAGTCCCTAGTGACTGGAGAAAAGGAAACATCACACCCATTTTTAAAAAGGGTAATAAGGCAGACTCTGGGATATACCAATGAGACAGGCACATCTCAGTGCTTGCTAAGATCATGGAACAGATCCTCATAGAAGTTATGTCAAAATTTATGGAAGACAGGGAGTTGATTAGAGTCAGAAAACATGGCTACCCCAAGTGCAAATTGTTCATGACATCTAGTGGCTTTCCGTGATGGAGTAGCTGCATCAATGGGCAAAGGAAGAGCCACTGATATCTACCTGGACTTCTGTAAGGCCTTTGATATGGTCCCACACAACATTCTTGCTTCTAAATTGGAGAGAGACGTGGATTTGATGGATGGACTATTAAATGGATAAGGAATTGGCTGGATAGCCACAAGCAAAGAGTTACAGCCAATGACTCAATGTCCAAATAGAAATCAGTAGTGAGAGGTGTCCCTCGAGGATCTGTGCTGGGAGCAACGCTGTATAATGTCTTCACTAATGACATAGATAGTGGGATTAAGTGCACCCTCAGCAGGTTCATGGATGACGCTAAGCTGAGTGGTGCACTTGATATGTCAGAAGGAAGGAATGCCATCCGGAGGGACCTTGACAGGCTAGAGGAGTAGGACCATATGAACCTCATAAAGTTCAACAAGGCCAAGTACAAGCTCCTGCACCTGGTTCAGGGCAATCTTAAACATGAATACAGGCTGGGCAAAGAGTGGATTGAGAGCAGCCCTGCAGAGAAGGACTTGGAGGTACTGGTGGAAGAAAAATTGAATATACGCAGGCAATGTGCACTTGCAGCCAGAAAGCCAACCATATCCTGGGCTGCATCAAAAGAAGTGTGACCAGAAAGTTGAGGATGGTGATTCTCCCCTTCTACTCTGCTCTTGTGAGACCCCACCTGGAGCAGGTCCAGAGAAGGGCTACAAAAATTATCAGAAGGCTAGAGCACCTCTCGGTTGAAGAATGGCTGAGAGAGTTTGGTTTATTTAACCTAGAGAAGAGAAGGCTCCAGGGAGACCTTATTGCATCCTTTCAATACTTAAAGGGGGCTTATGAGAAAGATGGCAAAAGACTTTTTACCAGGGTGTGTAGTGACAGGACAAGGGGTAGTGGTTTTAAACTGAAACTGAGTGGATTTAGGTTGGATATAAGGAAGAATTTTTTTACTGTGAGGGTGGTGAGAAAATGGAACAGGTTGCCCAGAGAAGTTGCAGGGCACCTTCCTGGAAGTGTTCAAGCCAGGCTGGATGGGACTTTGAGCAACCTGATGTAGTGGAAGATGTCCGCGCCCATAGCAGAGGAGTCGGACTAGATGGTCTTTAAAGTTCAAACCCCTCTATGATTCTATGATTCTGTGATTCCATGATCTTTGGCCTAAAAGCCAAATCTGACACCTGAATGTTATGGCAACCAAATGCAACCAGACACTAAAAGGACACCAGTGTGGACCTTACCAATTTGATCTTATTTATTCATACTATGGCAGTAACACAAAATACATTAATAGCTGCTTGGTAAATCTTCATGCAGGAGAAACTGCAAATCAGCAGTGATTCCTTTTGTCCCCTGTGCAACCAGAAACCTCCCATCTAAGAGACCCCCATGGTCAGACTGTATTTTCTTGATTAATGGACCAAACTTCCCACTTTTGTCACATCCTGACAGTCTATTTTCAGGAAGCTGGTGAGCTCCCTAGTTTCCCAACAAGAGCAAGGGAACCCTGAAAATTCCCGCCTACCAGGATTGTGAGCAACGTCAACTCTCAAAGTTAATTTCAGGCCCTCTCAAGACTCAAATTTGTGTGGCTTCACAGCTTATATTTGACTCATGTTTGAAAGCTAAATTTACTTTAAAAACAAGAGGAGGTTATACAGTAATTCCAGGATTTGAAGAGTTTGTGTGTTAATCTAAATCTATAAATTTTGTATCTTATATTTGGTGTGAACATGAAGATGAATATATTGCTTGCCCTGTTTGATTGCACAACTCTATTAATTTATATCTTTGAATAAAATAATAAATACAGATTTATTGAATGTATAAGCGGACAAAATACATTTTCATCCAGGATTCTTACAGAACCCAAATTTATGCAGACATGGTATGTAACCGTGTGTGTTGTTTGTGGATCTCTGCATCCATTTTTCACTTCTAATTTTTGGAATCTTTGGAATTTTCAAATCCAGTTCAGTTTTTCAGAAGAGATCTAAGAGATTAGATCAGCAGCGAAGAGTTCTTACAGATATACATTTCCTACATGTTTTGAGAAAGTAGTTGGCTAATGGTTGAGGGAAAGAGAGAACCCACTGAGAAAATCATTTGTTAGGCACCTGAAAAATTCAATCTGGACTCACTACTGGACAGCAAGTATCCCCCAGGAAGATAGAGACTATCTGCTAAACTAGCAGAAAAAGATTCATCTTTCTAGAGTATATTAGAGGATTCACAAGCATGAGAAAGTCATTGCATACCAGGTCCATAGGTTCTACTACTCTTGGAATTACTTCAATTATTTATTTTCAAATATTTATATATGTATATATATATATATATGTAGGGACAAAGGCTGTATTATAGAAGTGGGAATTAGTGATTACAGACAGGAGCAGCCTTATGTTCAGAAGCCTGGTCCTCATGGGGGTCTTCAACCACCCCAACATCTGTTGGAGGGACAACACAGCAGGGAGTAAACTATCCAAGAGGTTCCTGGAATGTTAATGATAATTTCCCTCTCCAAGTGACAGAGGAGCCAATGAGGAGAGGTGCTATGCTGGACCTCATTCTCACCAATGAGATTTGTTGGGAAAGTGAAGCTTAAAGTCATCCTTGGGTGCAGTGACCATGAAATGGTGGAGTTCAAGATCCTTATGGCAGAGAGGAGGGCATGCAGCAAGCTCACAACACTGGAATATGGAAGAGCAGACCCTTTTCAAAGATCTGTTTGGTAGAGTACTGAAGGATAAAGCCCTGGAAGGAAGAAGGGCCCAGGAAAGCTGGTTAATATTCAAGGATCACCTCCTCCAAGCTCAGGACAAATGTATCCCAAAAAAGAGGAAGTCAAGAAAAATGCCAGGAAGCCTGCATGGATGAACAAGGAGCTCCTGGCCAAAATCAAACACAAAATGAAGCCTACAGAGTGTGGAAGCAAGGACAGGTAACATGGGAGGAATACAGAGAAATTGTCCAAGCAGGCAGGGATCAAGTTAGGAAAGCTGAAGTGCAGATAGAATTAAATCTGGCCAAGAACATCAAGGGCAACAAGAAGAGGTTTTGTGCGTATGTCAGTGATAAAATAAGAGTAGGGAAAATGTGGATCCTTTCCAGAAGGAAATGGGAGACCTTGTTACCCAGGTTGTGCAGAAGGCTGAGGTACCCAATGACTTTTTACCTCAGTCTTCACCGGAAAACATTCCAGCTACCCTGCCCAAGTCCCAGAAGGCAGAGGCAGGGAGAGTGAAGAACTGCCCACTGCAGGAGAGGATCATCTAAGGAACTTGAATGTGCACAAGTCCTTGGGACATGATGAGATGCTAAGCCACTATCCATCATATTTGAGAAGTTGTAGCAGTCCAATGAAGTTCTCACTGACTGGAAGAGGGGAAATATAACCCCATTTTTAAAGTGGGAAGAAAGAAAGACCCAGGGAACTACAGGCCAGTCAGTCTTACCTCTGTGCCTGGCAAGATCATGGAGCAGACCCTCCTGGAAACTATGCTAAGTCACACGGAGAACAGAGAGGTGATTGGTGACAGCCAACATGGCTTCTCTAAGGGCAAATTGTGCCTGACAAATTTGGTGGCCTTCTACAATGGGGTTACAGCAATGGTGGATAAAGGAAGAGCAACCAATGTCATTTACCTGGGCTTGTGCAAAGCATTGGACTCTGTCCCGCACAACATCCTTGTCTCCAAATTGGAGAGATGTGGATTTGACGGACGGCCCACTCAGTGGATAAGGAATTGTCTGAATGGTTGCACTCAAAGAGTGATAATGGCTCGATGTCCAGATGGAGACTGGTGACAAGTGGTGTTCCTCAGAGTTACGTACTGGGACTAGTACTATTTAACATCTTTCGGTGACATGAACAGTGGGATTGAGTGCACACTCATCAAGTTTGTGGACGACACCAAGCTGAGTGGTGCAGTCAACGTGCTGGAGGGAAGGGATGCCATCCAGAGGGACCTTAACAGGCTTGAGAGGTGCACCCATGTGAATAAGATGAGGTTCAACAAGGCTAAGTGCAAGGTCCTGCACCTGGGTCAGGGCAATCCCAAGCATGAATTGCGGGTTGGGTGACAAGTGGATAGAGAGCAGCCCTACAGAGAAGGACTTAGGGATACTGGTGAATGAAAAGCTCTGCAAGACCTGGCAGTGTGCGCTTGCAGCACAGTCAGCTGTATCCTGGGCTGCATCAAAAGAAGAGTAGCTAGCAGGCCAAAGAAGGTGATTATTCCCTGCTGCTCTGCTCTCATAAGAACCCACTGTCATGGAAGGAAATGATATGCACTTCACTCGACAGAGGGAAGAAGGAATGTGGCTTATTGATATAAAGTAGTGATTTAACAAAGCTTTTGTGACTTAACAAAAGATTCAATAATAGCAAGACACACTAGGTTATTTACTTCATAGAGAACAGGGTAAGTCAGACGTGTCGGGGAGACCCTCCTGTTGAGTCATGAGCTTCAGAGAGGACCCCCTTGGTTTCTAAACTCCTACTTAGAGGAGTCTGGGTGCGGCTGGATGTTGAGGATTTTTTGAAACAGCAGGGAGGCCATGATCTGCTGAAAATGAGTAACCCAAGCTACAGCGAGGAATGTGGAGGGATTCTGCAGGAATGTTATTGAACTGACCTTGGAGGGTAAAAAACAAGGACTAAGGCACTGTTGCGATTTGCAAAATCAGCTCCTCCAGTATGGGAAGAAAGCAGAAGAAACTAAGTACCAATATCAGAATGCTTTGCATCACGCGTGCTGGGTAATGCAGACCCAATCAGCATAGTAGAATTAGCGTGTGCTGGCCAAATGCACCAGCCGTGCCACCAATTACAGTGCTGCTTCCGCATGCTACGAAAAGTATAGGAATGTCGCTATTCAGGTAATAAAAGGAGCATGATTTAACCATATTCATGTATGTCATGACTTCGGCCTTCTAATCCGACAACAGCTGGATCTAATCCTAGTCCCAGACTTGGTCAATGGCTTATGTCTAAAGGGTTATAGGTGCACAATTAATCTAAGATACAGTCTTAGTGAAGCTTACAAAATTTAACAAGCTATTAGTCACTTACCAGGGATCTCTTGTGGCAAGGAATCTCTCAACACTGAGGAGTAAGAGATCTCTGCAGCAAACATAACCTCGAGAGGCATCACCGCTCAAGGGGAAATCCTGCCATGCAGCCCACTGCTGTGCAGGATAGCTCAAAGATCTCTTGGGCTGCTCATGATTTGTGGGGTGAGATGATGGCCTTGTAGTCATATTTGCATACTGACTGTAGATGCTACTTTCTTCCAAATTTGGCTTGAGTCGGACATTGACGAGCACTGTGGTTAGGTGGGTGCATTACCCTTGGCTATTGTGTTATTATCTGTCTCCCCCAAATCTACTTTGTGCCCGATGCAGCCATCATGACCAGACACATCCATTACGACCACCACTGGTGGTTATTGCTTGAGCAGGGTTATGGGAAATAAAGGTCAGGCTTGGGGGACGGCAAAGGAAGAGGAGAAGCATACCATCATACTCACTTGGAGTGCTGCTTTCAACTCTGGGACCCAGAGCATAAGAAAGACATGGACCTGTTGGAGCGAGTCCAGAGGAGATGATCAGAGCGCTGGAGCACCTCTCCTATGAAGACAAGCTGAGAAAGTTGGGGTTATTTAGCTTAGAGAAGAGAAAGCTCCAGAGAGACCTTACAGCAGCCTTTCAGCACTTACAGGAGTTCTACAGGAAATATGAGGAGGAACTCTTTACCAGGGAGTCAAGGGGTAACGGTTTTATACTAATAGAGGGGAGGTTTAGATTAGATATTAGGATGAAATGCTCTACTGTGAGGGTGGTGAGGCAGTGGAACAGGTTGCCCAGAGAAGCTGTGGATGCCTCCTCCCTGGAGGTGTTCAAGGCCAGTTTGGATGGGGCCTTATGCAACCTGATCTAGTGGAACGTGTCCCTGCCCATGGCAAGGGGACTGGAACTAGATGATCTTTAAGGTCCCTTCCAACCCAAACCATTCTATGATTCTATGATTCTATGATTCTATGAATCTATGATTCTATGATTCTATGAGCAAGATTTAAGAGACAGGAAAATGATCATAAGGCTGAAAGATGATACAATAGCAAAAATAAATAAATAAATAATATATTTTTTTGTAGTATTAATAGTGAAGCCAATGCTATTATGAAACAGCATTTTACTACTATTTGTCAGATCAATGCTTCAGTACAATCAGTTTCATTTTTAGCAAGAGTTACATTTTTAAAAGGATGTGGAAAACTGTAGAGGTCATGAAGAGATCTAAAAAAATTATTTTAAGGACCAGGACAGAACATACAATAAAGAAAAAAAATAATAAAAAGCACAATTATTTTAGCTCAATCCAAATGAAGGAAAATTAAAAATCAAAAGCTGACTTGGTGACAATGTCTAAATGTTTTTTTTTGGAGATGAAGACACTAAATAGTAAAATGGTTTCTTAAGACAGTGGAGAAGAACAGGATGTGAAGTGCAGGTCCGAAACCAAATATTCTAGTATGTAAGGAAGGGTCAGCATCTGTACAGAACTGACACTGCTGAAGCGCTTAAGTAACAGCTGTATCAATATAATGCATATTATCAATGAGGGTAAGAATCAGTCTGGGTAGATGATAACAAACTGTATTATTTTCTGACTTTCAAACATATGCTTTTCCCAATTAGAATAACAAAATGTAACAGGAAAAGTTTTACGTGACTATAAAATAGCCAACTTTAATAATTCTCCCTTTATTTGTACTGTAACCAGCATTCATAGCAGTTACAGGATAGCAAAGCCTCTGGATCCTTCCAGAACTGCTACTACTTAAATTTTGAGACTGTATACTATCTAAGACAAGAAGAAAGCTTTGAGTCTCAAAATGGGGATGGATCTATGTCATGATTTGCTGTATCAGAGGCAGTCCGAGATCATATAAAGCAGTTGTCCCATTCCTAGGCAGCCAGGAAGGCATTACTATATATAACGACCTCAGAGTAAACACTGGGTCAGTAATGTCATTGGACTGTTCCTTACCACTCATACGTTACAGTAAGCTTTTTATAATAGATTTTAGACAACCGAAATAAAAATGGTTGCTATGTCAGTTCTGCCTATAATAAACATTGCTGACAAATCTGTGTGTATATCTCCTGAAAATGAGTTTTAGAAAAGAAATTTGGATGGAGATAAAATCCTAAAATTGGCATCTGCCTAACAATGGTCTTGGGAATAGCTAAAATAGCTTCATATTCAGCCCAAGGACTGCTTCAAATGCTGAATCCAACTACCAGCCGTCACTGTTTTTACAGATGAGAAATAACAAAAACAAACAAAAAACTGCTGGGGTTGCAGTTCTTTCTTTAGGTGTTGACTCTTCAACATTAAGGCAGAATAATTTTTAGATTCATTACTTCCTTCCTGCCTCTAGTTGTAAATAAGTACCTAAAATATCAAATATCACACATTTTAATGCATTCAGTTTGCCAGTATCACCAGACAGTGAGGACTGCAATTTGAATGAAAGATATGAAGTATATCACTATTATCCTTTCACTTTCAATTATGCTTCTGCTAATTCACATTAAAACAAATAA
>VXAL01007639.1:0-19363 GCA_013399475.1 Chauna torquata | reverse complement strand
TAATAATAATAATAAAATCTGCCTACAAAACAACTAAAGCAAAACCATCCATTTGTAATGCAATCCTTCACTTCCTAATTTCCTTTTCTGACTTGAGTACAGAGTTGCACAGGTGTAACAGTGCAGAACTTGACCTCAGCTCTGGCTAATGGAGTCTCATGTAATCTATTTCAGGAAATCTTCATTTCTGTAAGGAATAGAAGGCATTGTTAGGTCAAAAATGATCAATGGTCTAAAAGTAATAGTACTAAAATAATGAGCATTGCAATGCCTGGCCTCCTGTGGCCTCCTTGAGGCAAAAAAAAGATCTCTATGGAAGAAATGCCATCACCCTTTCCCGTTCCAAGCTCACAATCTCATGTATATTTCCAGGAGACATCTGCCTCTGCCTTGGAATTCCCAGCCTCAAACTTCCTCCTGAAGATTATTATTTTATCTTTTCTTTCAATAATAAAGGTTATAATTCTTTACAGGGTTTAATGGAATTGATTGCCTTACACTGACATCATCCCTCTGCAATTCAGCTCAAAAGTAAAAGCAGTTTTCCATGATGTGGGAGATCAACCCCCTGTCTCATATATAAGAGTCCATTTATGTAGAATCGCTCTGACTGGTCGATGGGCTGTTTAGCTCTTCTCTATGAAATGTAAACAGAAGAAACAAAGTGTTCCCAGGAACAGAAGATTGCTAGTTTGGATGGGAATTTTTCAAACTAGGTAACTAGAACACTTTTGCTGGAGTTTGTTAAATATTTTCAGATAAAGATATAACTGAAAGCTGTGTCTTAGACTGTATGGAAAAAAACTAAACTGTTGTATAAAAGAGGGCACTGATACCATTGCTAGCCCCATTTTGATAGAAATAGTTAATGGAAGCTGCATTTTCTGTGCATTGATCTGTTGACTGTATTTGAGATAGCCTTACCGGATGAAGCTGCTTAAGCTATGCAAGATTAGATACTGGGTCAACATCGACTTTAAGAATCATTATTTTGGAATTCGAAAGAGTTTAAAGTGTACTTGAAGATCTTAGTAACAAGCCATCAACATTCCTTTTGAATATTTAAAAGTATTTAAAAAATATTTCTGTAAACTACATTTAGTATATTTTTTCTTAGTCTTTTGTGTATTTTGCATAGCACTAAGACATTCTAGAAACAGTGACTGTTTACCATCATGTGCACAAATATGAAACAATTAAGCATTTTAGCAAAACTGATCAATTTTAATAATAACTTCTTGTCTACACACTTTCAGAGATTCACAGAAAAAACAATCTTTCAGGGATGTTACTCCTGAAAAAGGAAGTTAAAGAAAAAATAGAGGAAGAAAAAAAGCAGAGAGAGAAGGAAGTTCAAATGAAAAGACAAGAAATATCTGTATCAAACATCAAAGAATAGCAAACATAAATTATATTCATAATTAATTTGTATGCTAAGATGAATGTATGAAGAGATATTGTTTGACAGTATATCTCTGCTCAGATTATTTAGATAAAAATAGATGAAGTAATCACTTGGATAGCAAGAGTATACTTTACATGTTGAACGCTGACATTGTTGTTTGTTTGTTTTTTTCTTCATATCCTACCTGTTTGAAAGACTACTTGAGATGTCCATTCTCTTGGTTAAAAGAAGATTCTGCATTCTCTATTATTTAATATAAAACAAATGGACTTGGTTTTCATACTTCCAAAGGCTATATTGCAACAAAACTAAATTTGATTGCCATTTCATATCTAATTTCCCTAAATGAAACACATCTGGATATCTCTCATTAAAGACACCCATTATGCAATAAATTGTTTAGTCTGCGAGTTGAAGTTCCTAGTTTAATTTTACATATTCAGTGTTTGAAACCAGTGAGGTCTCTTAATTTACTTCAGTATGGTCAAAAACTTCTTTCATATCCTGTGTAGTTCTTTTTGCAATTTTCACAGGAAAAGACACTTTGGAATCTCCCCACAGCTTATATATATTTGTATGAATATATATATATTTATAGACACATTTCATATTGGATACATATTACACAAGCTAAATGTTCTACTTCTAAAATTTTTCATAGGTCTTATCAAAATACAATGCACAAGCTTAATATAATAAATGAGTCAAATTTTCTTACTCAGACTATAGGAGTAAAAGGTGGTCCTTAATTGTTACCATTTACATTATTTTTTTATGTTAAAAGAAATCATTTCTGTCCCTGGTTCATGTTCTGTGAGAGGCTAATTTTAACTCTTCCTCATAAATAAAAGTCTAATAACAATTTGTCTTCAAAACAATTCCCAGTGCTCACAGGTAACTTAAATTTGAATGTGTTTTGATTTTTTTTTTTTTTTTTGAAAATTTTCCAAAAACATTCTGTGAAATACTTCAATCAATATGCATATCATGATTTAAGATTATTTCTTCTACCTCATTATTTCAAAAGGTCACTTATTTATGACTACGTATATACAAGGTTCTATTACTATTACTGCTGTTACTTACTATTACTAATGCTATTTCTTCTAATTCGATTTTATGGGTGGAATAATTCTGCATGCTTTGATTAACATGAAGGTCTATTCAGATGACTAGAGTCATCCTACCATCTTTGTATTTATTTTTGCATTACTCTACTGTGGTTAGATATTTTTTCTCTTCTTCAGTTTATTTGTTTGCCTTAGAGACTATTCTATTTTACTATGTAAATCAATAACTCCACAATTCTCATTGATCTCATTTATTAATGGGCCTACTTTCTCATTTTGTTCCCATCTGTCTTTTTTTTTTTTTTTTTCAGAAGTTTCTATATAGGTCTTTTATGCAGATTGATATCTGCAAACCCATGCAAAATTAGATAACTTTGCTGAAGCATCAAAATGGTGTTATACAGAGGACTGCCCATAAGTGCAGGATCCTATCAATAATTTTAGCAGCTGTGTAAGTATTGATGTGGAAATCAAAATAGGCATGTTGAAAACTCACATATAAAGTTTATGCAGAGCATTTCTAGATAGAAGCACTCTATGTATCAGCAGTTTTTCTCAAAGGCAAGCAGTAATACCACAAAGCATAGCAGCTCTAAGGGTAGACACTCTATGGCTGAATAGGTATGAACGATGCGTCTGCTGGTAGCCTGCTTTTTGCTAACAACCAACTAGGAATTTGATGCACTGCCTGAAAATGCTCAAGGAAATCTGAGAGAATGTTAATTCTTGAATCACAAATTTGACATCTGGGGGAAGTGCTATTCATCCTTCTGGTGAACCTTACTTGACTTTCTTGCTCAGATGAGCTCAACATCTCTATATTCAATAAAACATTTTCTTTTAAGATTGAAAGATGATGTATGTGTTCCAAACGTTTTACTTAAGCAATAGTTCGAGAAACATCGCTAGTTTTTTGAGAAGTTGAGCTTATATGAATTAAATGAACCTGAAAGCAATTTTAGCCATCTAGACAGTCAAGCAATGTCATCAACATAGCAAACCTTTCAAGGGAAAAAAAAATCTTTAGATTCTACTCTGTTCTGTGGTCTGGAGAAATTTTCAAATAAACAATAGTGTGACTAAACTGAATAAGCCTAAACAAATAATCCAATGTAATATTCTTTATAAAAACGCCGATTGACTACACCATCATGCAACCCCTGCAAGGGTTTTATTCTTTAAAGATAATTTTTATGGTTTTTTAAATTTTAGACATGGCTGGTAAGGTATGTAACTCTGGGAGGGCAGAAGTGCCTACATGAAGCAGTTATGTTGTTTGAATGGTGACTGTAAAAAGAGCTTCTGAACAACAAATAAATTAATTTCAGAAAATGTAATGGCTTGATAGGAAGTAGTGGTAGCTTTTACCAGGGTAGGAAAAGAGAAGGCAATCATCCATGAGGTTTACATTTTCTTTATCTTACACTTACCAGAGTGGTGTGATCCCCAAGTACACCATTGTGTCATAGTCACTTTTACAGACAACGTATCTATCATGTGAGTGCACCTAATATTAGTGGGACATAAAACATTTTTTTTAATGAGATATGCTATAAATACTTAATAAATATGGTGTACACATTTATGTAGTTAAAAATTTGAAATATTCTTCAACTAACTGGCCTCATTTCTATGTATCTGTTTACACATTTGTCCTGGAAGAGGTACCAAGAGAAGAGCTGTGGGGGAAGAAAAAGGATCTTCCTTCCATTCAACCTAAACATTAAAGAATATTTGCAACCTAAGGTAAGAGAAAGGAAATTTGAATTAAAATAAGATTACATACACTATATAGAAGCATTGTTAGAATATAAATAAGAAGACATTTGGTGATAGTTTTAAATCTCAATGCTTATATTCAAAGTAAAATGATAACTGTAATTTTGTTAGTGTTCATGGGAAATAAACACAAATGACGAAAATATCTTAGTTTTGGGCAAGGGCCAGACATTTAAGGGTTTAGATTCAAAGCAACAAAAAATGAAAGAAGCAGCCATTTTACTAAAAACTCAGAGTACAGAATAATAAATGTAAATATTGAAAAAGATTGCTATTGGCAAAGTCTTGCTAATTGGTTTAATATTGCTTATGGACAGAAAAGATGTATGGTACATAGATGAATATAGAGTAATCATACAGCACATTAGAACCAACGAGTTAATAGAACCACACACTTGGCTTCATTCATTTTCTTTGTCTTACTGTTTAGCAAAATAAAACATGACTCAGAAAGTAAAGCCCTCAGCTACTTGCATTCACCATGCAGAGCTAAATTCCACTTGTTAATGAACTGGTGATATTTAGCCTTCTCTTTTAGTTACCATGCCTTTAGCTAGACAACTAGCTTTTCCACTAATTTATCTTCTTGGCCCTACATATTTTCCTGCTGTTGCAAAGCTGCCTCCTGCTAGCAGGGTGTGTACAGAAGCTCTGTTTCACCTCTGTGAACATAATTACAGGATTTTAGTCTCCACAGCAACTGATCAATGATCTACTAGTTTTCTGGAACACTCAATTCTCCTTTAAAAAAAAAAAAAAAAAAAAAAAAAGGACAAATATTGGGAAAAGATAAAAAGAGAAATCTCATTAAATGAAACAATTTGAGAACTTTTTTACATTAAGAGCAACCACTTTAATGATTCCAAAAGAGATAATACTGAACTTACAGGATTTTTATGGAAAATACTGTGGTTTTCTTAATTGCTTATTAGTGCTCTGCATGTACACACAAGCTGATATAAAGTCCCATACCAACAATATATCTTGATCATTACCATTATATTTCTCTTATTCTGAAAAACAAACAAACAGTTTTTTACCCAATCTTTAATACTAAAACTCATTTCTGAATTACAGTGATTTATCTTCTGTTACAAAATCAGTTCACATTTTTCCTACAAATAATAAGAAATTAAAATATATTCATTCATATATTTCAGTACTATCACAAGTATAGCCTCTTGAACTATGTACATGAATAGAACTGTATGTGCTTAGGTTCTTTGATAGACACAAGCTAGTGCTCAATGTCTGGTAGCACCAAATATGATTAGTGCCTGCAGAAAACTTATGATCTCAGCTTGCTAAAAGAAAGACTACTGTTTTGGATGGGCCAGAAAAGGAAGAATTAAATGAATGGAGAAGAAGAAATGAGCTTAGCTAGGGAAAAGTGACACCTCTCTTTCTCTGCACTTGTCTTCCCCATGGATTATGTAGGAAGAGGGATGTACTCCCTTCCGTTTTTCCTGCTCTATTTTTTGTGTTACTTCTTTGGCAGATCACAGCCATCTCCAGCACAAGACATCAATGGACCTGTTAGAGCAGGTCCAGAGGAGAGACGCAAAAATGATCAGAGGACTGGAACGCCTCTCCTATGAAGACAGGCTGAGAAAGTTGTGTTTTCTTAACCTGGAAAAGAGAAGACCTTCTCAAGAAGTGAGACCTTATTGTGGCCTTCCGATACATAAAGAGGGCCTACAAGAAAGACGAGGAAAAACTCTTTACCAGGGTGTGTAGTGATAGGACAAGGGGTAAGTTTAAAGACAATAGTCTTTAAACTAAGAAAGGGAAAGATTAGATATAGGGAAGCAATTCTTTACTATGAGAGAGCTTAGATACTGGAACAGGTTGCCCAGAGAAGTTGTGAATGCCCCATCCCTGGAAGTGTTGAAGGTCAGGTTGGATGGGACTTTAAGCAACCTGATCTACTGGAAGGAGTCCCTCTCTGCCCCTGGCAGGGGGGTTTGGAACTAGATCATCTTTAAAGGTCCTTTCCAACCCCAAACCATTCTATGATTCTATGATTCTGCCCACAGCTATGAGGAATAAAGTGTCCAGGTTTGGGGATGCATTAGTAGTTATGGGCAGAGAAGAGAGAATGAGGATACTATGATTTACTGCTTCAGCAAAAATGTATCCCTGGCTCTTAGATGATGCTGGGAGCCAGCAGATCTCCAATTCTGTTGGAAAGGAACTAATCACAAGCATGAAATGGACAAAATGATGCAAAGGTTTTCATCTTCTTTCCAGCTACTTGGAATCTGTGTTTTAGGAGTCAAAAGGGAAGAGTAAACTCCAAAACTGCAATCAATCCAGCTTCAGCAAAATCTGTCACAGTTAATGATTTAGTAAGGGATCAGTTCAATTGCCTAAACATAGATTTTTATGCCATTTGAAATGACCTAAATATCAGAGACATTTGCATGGGATTGTCGAATATGGGAAACTCACACCATTTCAGAGAGCACCATCTCCAAGACAACTAAATTCTTCCAATTAGATCAAGTCTATGATGTAATGTGTGTGTCTTGTAAATCAGTAAGTTGTATGGTCTTTGACAGGCACACCCTCACCCAGATTGTTCTCCAGTATAATTCTCCAAATGAAAATATAAAAGTTAATCCTTTATGACATTGACTATATTCTTATATCAAAAACCTCATCAGATCTGTGATGAAAAGATATTTTATTCTGCCTTCCATCTGACATGCATCATTCCCAGTGACTTATATGCATGCTACAGAACCTCTGAAAAGCAATGCATTTTTTGCTTAGAACACATATGACTTTAACAATCTAACTTCAGGCAACTGGGGTATGATTTACACCAAAATCCCAAAGTGAAATATTCTCTATCTCATCTCCAAGCCAAAAACTAGAAAATTCCAATAAGGAAGTCTTTTGGGAAAGGTAGAAACTGGTCAGAGCTCCAAAATTCTGTGGGAAGATCCGAGCTTGTTGCAAGTGCGAAAGGCAGAGTTCTTTGGACTGAACATATTGCTACTCTCAAAATCTTCTTGAAGGCAAAAAGGAACACAGCAAATGGCTGGAGGTGGCAGCACCCAGAGGTCCTTGCCAGGAAGAGTACAAAGTTCAGTGTGATTAAGTGCACCCTCAGCAAGTTTGCAGACAACAACAAGCTGAGTGGTGCAGTTGATACAACAGAAGGAAGGGATGCCATCCAAAGGGATCTGGACAGTCTTGAGAGGTGGGAAAGCCCACATGAACCTAATGAGGTTAGGCAAGCCCAAGTGCAAGGTGCTGCACCTGGGTCGGGGCAATCCCAGACATGAGTACAGACTGGGAGAAGAACTCAGTGAGAACAGCCCTGCAGAGAAGGACTTGGGGCTCTGGTGGACAAGAAGCTCAACACGAGCCAGCAGTGTGCACTCGCAGCCCAGAAGACCAACTGTGTCTTGGGCTGCATCAACAGAGGTGTGGCCAGCAGGTCGAGGGAGGTGATTGTCCCCCTCTGCTCTGCCCTCGTGAGGCCCCACTTGGAGTATTGCATGCAGGCCTAGGGCCCCAGCACAAGAACGACACGGACCTGTTGGAGCGGGTCCCGAGTAGGACCACAAAGACGATCGAAGAGCTGGAGCACCTCTCCTATGAAGAGAGGCTGAGAGAAGTGAGGTTGTTCAGCCTGGAGAAGAGAAGGTTCCAGGGAGACCTCATTGTAGCTTTTCAGTACTTAAAGGGGGCTTATAAAAAAGATGGAGAGTGACATTTTACAGGGGCATATAGTGATAGGACAAGGGGGAAAGGTTTTAAGCTAAAATGGGAGATTTAGATTAGATATTAGGAAGAAATTCTTCACTCAGAGGGTGGTGAGGCACGGAACAGGTTGCCCAGGGAAGTTGTGGATGCCCCATCCCTGGAGGTGTTCAAGGCCAGGTTGGATGGGGCCCTGGACAACCTGATCTAGTGGGTGGCATCACTGCCCATGGTGGTGGTGTTGGAACCAGATGAACTTTAAGGTCCGTTCCAACCCAAACCATTCAGTGATACTATGATTCACAGTTCCTCCTCAGTCTTGGGATCTGCTTGGGTTTATTTTAGTACCTTACTCAGCTGCTTCCTTCTCAATGGGACCCAGCCTATCTGTGGTGCAACCTCCCCTAGTTCTTGGGCACACTGAGGGTGAACTGCTGTCTTGTGGCAACCACCCAGTTTATCTGGCTTTGTCCATCTGCAGCCATCACAGAGGTTCAGTTCAGGTCAGACAATGGTCCCATGGTTGCTGGGGTTAGAGCAAGCTGGCACTAGCACTGTCCCAGTCAAGCCCCACCAAGCACTGAACCCTACCTTGGTAGCCCAGTGCAGTGCCTGCCACCATTTTCTAGCAGGGGCACAATTTCATCTACTGTTTGACCATTTCCTTTCATTAAAAAGGAGACCAAGTTAGGAAGTTTGGTTACAAATTTGGCCTTTAATTTTCTTTGAATTCAGATCTGTTTGGATGCATAGTTTTATGTGATGTATCTCGATACATCAGCTGTAATGAACATCGATGCCACCATGTCATGGTTTTGGCTGGGACAGAGTTAATTTTCTTCACAGAGGCTCACACAATGCTGTGTTTTGGATTTTTGATGAAAATAGTGGTGATGTTTTTGGTTGTTGCAGAGCAGTATTTACATAGAGCCAAGGACTTTTTTGCTTCTTGTTCTGCCCTGTCAGCAAGGAGGTTGGGGATGCACAAGAAGCTGGGAGGGGCCACAGCCAGGGCAGGTGACCCAGACTGACCAAAGGGATATTCCATACCATGTGACATCATGCTCAGCGATAAAAGCTGAGAGAAGCTGAAAACTGAACTGAAAGAAGGAGGAAGGGGGGACGTTGGGAGTGATGGCGTTTGTCTTCCCAAGAAACCGTTAACGCGTGATGAGCCCTGCTTTCCTGGAAGTGGCTGAACACCTGCCTGCTCATGGGAAGCAGTGAATGAATTCCTTGTTTTGCTTTGCTTGTGCATGCAGCTTTTACTTTCCCTAATAAACTGTCTTTATCTCAACCCATGAGTTCTTGCACTTTTACCTTTCTGATTCTCTCCCCATCCCACCTGGGGAGAGTGAGCGGGCGGCTGTGTGGCACTTAGCTGCCTGCTGGGGCTAAACCACAACAGACCGGTATGTGTACTTTTTTGACAGAAACTTCATCTTGTAGATGGCTGAAGAGATTGCTGACCTATTCTGTAATGCTGTGCTGTCTCTCTCTTCCTGGCTGCACTGAGTGCTCTTTCTTTCCTAGGAAGATTATTTAGGCCTAACTTGTTATGCATTCTTTTTTTCAAACCAATGGTTTGACACATCATTTCAGCACCAAAACTGCAGAAGTCCAGATTAATAAAATGCACAAAGTTCATTCCTGGCCATTTCATGCATAGTGTATGAGTCAGCTTGTGGGATGCAGATGGCCATACATTTCACTTTCTAGAAATAGCACACAGGAATGCAGTGACCTGAGGTACTACATTTACTATGAGAGTTCCTTCCTCCCTTTTAGACATTTTGAAAGCTTGTGATCATTTAAAACTTTACTGGGCAAGAGACAAGAAAGGATGTGAAAATGCATGTTACAGCAGGTTGGTTTTCAGCATGATGTAAAGAGATTTTGTGACGAGGAATTGAATATACACATGCATGCTACTGAAATTAAAAAAAAAAAAATGGAGAGAGATTAGGCAAACTAATATTTCTCAAGCTAGACACCAAGTCAAGTTTCATTTTTCATAATGATTTGTGAATTCTGTCAAGGTATATAGAGCAATAAATGAAACTGCCTTCTGCTCTTGATAATCTGTGATGATGTAAAATGTTGGAAAAAGAGTACAGTACAATAATTTGTATAGGGGAAGGGGGAGTTGATTAATTGAACTAAAAGAACAAGCAGTTAGTATAACATCCATTGATTAGCTGTACATATTTGGTCATAGGTATTAGTACCTTTTTAACTTCTAACATGACCTTAGTTTATGAAAATGACTGTTGGTCTCCTCTGTCTCTCTTCCTTCTGGCACCACTAGCAGGCACACAACAGAATATGAAACATATTGAAGAAGATAAAAAGATATTTAGGTAGAAACTCAGCAAAGGTTGATTCTTAAATAAGAATGTTAAATTGAGGCAGAGTGAGGATCCCTCTTCCTTGCCAATTCACTGCACAATTGTTCTAACTCCTGTTGAGTGTAAGCAAAGCTGTCTATACATAAGTCAGATTAATTCTAAGATTAGTCAGCAAACAAAATTGATCTCAAGACATTCTAATCTGCATTCTAATCTGAAAGAGATTTTAGGTTTCTGTTTTCAGGTCAGTAGCTGGAAACCTTTAGCAGGAAGTTCATCTTCTGAAGCACCAAAACCTTCCCATATACTCTGGGCTGCTGTACAAATGCTACATTGCAGAGCTCTCAGGTATTTTATTCCTGAGATTTTTTTAATCCTTTTGAAGAAAATCCATAGATCATCTTGTGTAGAAAAGCTTCAGTCAAGTCTAACCTTTACATATTTGTTCAATGCCATTATTTTCACTTGCTCCTCACATGCACATTTTCTACAGTTGCTTTGCAGACCATTTTCCATGTGCTACTGACTGCCAAAAGACCGCAGAGCAATGTGACCATTGCACATGCTGCACTATGGAGTGTCACTGAGATGAGTGTGAGTTTACTCAGGCTCTCATTCCAGCCTTAACCTCCACTCTGCCTATGAGCAGCTCCACCCAATGGATGCACCTCTCAGAGAACTGTTTAACCTGTGAGTCAACTTCTGGGTATCACACTGGAATCACACTGGATACTCACAATGGTTTATGAGGAATATAGTAGTAAAACTGTATGACATCAGAAATAATAAATTACCTGTAAGGAAGTCACTGCAGTTCAAAACTTTCCTTCTCCAAATGGGAACAAATTCCAAAATCACACAGCTTGTTAGTTTGTGTTTTTGTTGTTGTTGTTGTTGTTTGCTTGCTTGTTTTGTTTTGTTTTGTTTTCCCAGTTGGTTTAATTCTTCATTTTTAAATTCCAAAAGCATACCTGGTCACTTTTTTTTTTTCCTGATCTTCTTTGCACGTGCAATATCAGAATTCTTGTCTTTCTCCTTCACACCAAAACAATTTTTTAGCAGCTAGTGATATGCCTTTAATCAGATTTTTGTTGCACACATAAATCTGACCTTGTTACTCTGAGGAAATATGAATCTCAGACAATCAGTAGATTTAGCTTCCAGTCTTCTCCTGCCTTACTTGTCAGCTGTTAAGCATTTGCAAGAAGTATATTGTGCATGTATAGCTGACCTGGGAGCCTGCAAGACAAACGAGAAGGAGCTCCACTTAACCCACCACGAAGAATTTAAAGTTTATTGTACTCTACTTGTATGTGAACCCAAAGCCCTGCCTTATTCTTCCAGAAAAAGCAGCTAGTCTAGGAACTTATGTTGTGTGCTTGTAAAAGGCCACTGACAGTCCATCAGTGTTATAACTATCAGGATATCAAAACCAAAGACCAATAGTTATCAGATAAATTATGTAATTCTACCTGTTGAAAGTAGCTGCACAATGTCTGTTGGATCTTTCAATACCATTGATTTTTCTGAATAAATCAACCTGAAGAAACTGCAACAATGCTGGTATCTTCAAACAGGTCTGAAAATCTGCATATAAGAGCAATCCTGGATTATTACATAAGGATATGTGGAATGTAAATATATATGGATGCCTGGAATGCAAGGATATCGGACACAGCCAGGACAGCTGGCCCAGACTGACCAAAGGGATATCTCATACCATATGGCATCATGCTCAATAATAAAAGCTGGGGTAAAGAAGGAGGAAGGGGGGAACATTCAGAGTGATGGCTTTTGTCTTCCCAAGAAACCGTTACGCATGATGAGCCCTGCCTTCCTGGAAGTGGCTGAACACCTGCCTGCTGATGAGACATAGTGAATGAATTCCTTGTTTAGCTTTGCTTTACCTAGTAAACTGTCTTTATCTTGCACTTTTACCTTTCCGATTCTCTCTCCCGTCCCACCTGGGGAGAGTGAGTGAGCTGTTGTGTGGTGCTGAGCTGCCTGCCGCAGTTAAACCACAACAATTTAAGATACTTGTATGTGTCTAAAACCCCCATGGTCCCATAACCTAATCTAGATCACCTCCTTCCCAGGTCTGTATTATCATTTAAAAACTTAATTCATTATTTAACTCATTACTGAGTTAACAATCCTGAAAGTTGCCTGGCAAGTTAACTAGGTATGCTCAGAAATACATTTGGCTCCTATCTAAAACCCTGTTTTTATCCACATTTAGGCTGGCTTAAACTTCAGGAAGTCCAGAAGATTAAGCTATTTGTAGCCAGTAATGACTGAAATCTGTGGGCAAGGGGGAGAACAAAGGCTGTGAGAAACGGACTCTACTAGTCCTCAGACTAGTTCTAAACATGAACATCAGAAGAAGTTTAGACATTATGGAAGGTAGTCTCAATTTTCCTCCCTTCTATACCAACACCTAAATAAGGATTAAAGAAACCTCTTGGCATCAGATAACTAATCTAGTCTTTCTAATGAGTTACTTTTCATGATTTGGGTTGCAATATCAAGCCCTTCATAGTCCTTTAGATACTTCTGGGGAATATACTACTATTAATTTATAAAAATACTCTGGATTAAGCTGTGATAAAGAAGTTTCATTAGGTCACCACTAGGAATGCTTTGCAAGGATGCTCCATCAACACAATATCGAGCAAAATGTTTCTCAATATTTTAGAAAAATAAAAATAAAAATAATTTGTAACAAAGATTTAAAGAAGATCCCAGAATTGTCAGGATATATCAATGAGTTTAACTCTTTTTTTTTTGGTTTGTGCAGGTTACTGTATTCCATATTCTGTGGGATATTCTAAAATTATAATCCATAAAAGTATTTTACTTTGACTTTCTGGGATTGTATTTGGCTTCAGCAAAAACAGCTTCAATCTTTCCACAAGTTATCCTTCAATAAAACAGAATGGAAATCCAACAAATAAGGACAAAGAATACAGGCCAGACCTCCAGACTGGGAACTTCGTTTTGAAAAGAGTGCCACTGAAAAGAGTCGTAAAGCCTAGTTAATCAAGGCATAAAGATGACCATAAAGAAATGCAGAAGAACCTCACATCATTCAGGGGCTGAACTATGGAATAGTAAGTGAAACTTAGCAGAGACAAACAGATGCACATGGAGGGAAAAAATAATTCCTAAAATAACAGAAAATAGTGGACCCAGGCTTACCATTACTACTAGGAGTGCCATATTGGGGTTTTGATAGATCTCAAAAAAACCACACACACACACACACACACAAAACCACATCATTTTAGTGTTTAACAGCAATTAAAAGATTTTTTCATTCTATTCCTAATATTGGAGAAAACATTAATTTCACTACATTAATCCTGTTTGTAAGTAGCACTCAAGTCTCAGAAGTGATGCAGTACAATGGGAAAGCTGTCAAACAAAGGCAGCAAGGATGTAATGGTTTCTGTATTAGACACCAAGAACTGTACTTCACTCCAGAAAAAAAAGATAAATGAGGAGTAATATAAGAGAGGTCTACCAAAATCATGAATGTCACAGAAAGGTTGGATATTGATGTTCTTTTCCAGTATAGAGAGTGGATGCAAGAGGCAGGAAACATAGTTGGAAGCACACCCACAAGAAGCCAGAGGAGGTGAGAAATCAGGCAATAGAGGTGTGGACTTCACTGTTGCAGGATGCTGTGGAATTGGCTCTGCCTGAAGGAGAGGCTCAGTAAGTTATCAAGGGTTACTAAATACATAGAAACTCACTCAAGAAGGCCTTAACTGCAAAACTTTAAAAGCTGAGAGACTTTTTAAGGGTAGTTTCATATATGCTAATTCTTTTATAATATTCTTGTATACATATTCATTTTTGGCCATTGCCAAAAGCAAATGCAGTGCTAGCTGGACCTTTACCCAGTAAGACTGTGCTTATATCTTGTGCTTTTATGATGAACTATTGCATACAATTGCTTTGTGTGGTGCTGCAGTGAAATGATTTTATGCAATTCTTGACTATCTGCACAGTGAAGAATTGCAATAAGCTAGGGACAGCAGGGATTCTGCCTTTGACTCCGAGCACTACTGGGCCATTAATGAAACACTGTGTACTCTTTGGGTCAATTCTTCAAAAAAAAATATTGCAAAAATGAAATGAAGAGACTTTTGATGAGTACTAATCTGTTAGTGGATTATAATCCTTGGCTGAAGCACAGCACATAGCACTAGATAACTGCCTTGCTACCTACAGTTTTGATGCATGTAATATGAACTGTACAGTGACCCTGCGATTAATCTGTAATCAAGGCAATCAGTTAATTTGTGGTTTGTTTTATTGTTGTTGTTTGGTGTTGTTTTTTATAAAACTCTATTAAAGTCATACATACTGCTAGGGAAATAATATATTTTCAGTCAAATGGAGTTAGGCAGGCATCAAGAGAACCTTGATCTCTGAAATTTTATTTAAATATATTTATGTATTCGCATTGTAAAGGGCCAGGAAATGGCACACTTAAAAGCCATGAGAAACACACAAGTGAAATCTCAGAATTCTGGTACAGATTTCAACCATATATTTGTACTTTCAGAAAGCAACCTGTCATTTAAAAAACAAGTTCATGACTGAATGATCTTGATGTGTTTAGCTTCTTTCACTTCCTAGTCTGTGTAAATATTCTATGTAGGTTGTTATAAACAAAGTATGGGGTATGTAACCCTCTGATTGCAAGATAATTAAATTTGGCTTTTTATTTGTTAATGTTCTTGTGAGTGGAAAAGGAATTAAAAAAAAAAAATCAGCTATTAGTGGAAAAGATGCCCACTAGCATAACTTATAGGAAATCAGAATCTATCCAGTTCTTACTAAAGAGAAAAGTATTTCTTCATTCCCAGAATGAAGACACTGCATTTTGAGTCCTAATCTAATTCAAACCACCTATCTATACATTGCAACTGCCTATTTATAGGTAGAAGTATTGCTAAAGAAGCATATATGTAGGAAGAAAGATTTAAAGAAAAAAAAACACATCATAAAGTATGTTGAGCCTTATATAAGGACATCAAGCTAATAAATGGTTGGAATAAAATAGTTCCAAAACTCAGCCAGACTCTCCCTGCTCAAGAATTGTGTTCTTGACAGGAATAATAAATCACTTTAGATGGCAGCCAGACCTCATGCTAAATAGTCTACATTGCAATCTGGAGCAAAATGGAGCTAACATTTAAGTTAGTTGCCTAGCAGAGTTGGCAGTGGTGGGTTACACAACTTAATGTAAACCTCTTGGAAATATGAGGAGACAATTACTGAAGATACTGAGATATTCAATGACATAGCATGTGTTTCACGTTATTTACAGCCTACACCTGATGTTATCCTGTGAATGACGAATACATTTAATTGTCAAAGGTATAAGTTGCAGAACTGTTCCCCTGCTTGGAAAGGAAAATCTATACCCAAGGACACATTGTAGGAGGAGAATACTGATGATGAAGTGCACTATATTCATATTCAATCAACATTCAAGTACATTTCATAATGGAAAGCACGTTTACTTTAGCTGTGGAATTGAACTCATCTCAGAATATCAGGCTGCAGTAGGATGTCCTGCCCACCATTAATTCCATCTGGAAGAGGCAAAATCATAAATACAACTTCCAGCAGCAATTCAAAACTTAGATTTAGGACATAATCATGGTCCAGTCACCTTTTTATTTCAGCAGAGCCTCTCATTCTTTCCTTATACAAACCAGCATCATAGCATAAGTTCTAAGAATAATTTTTTAAAAGACCCTCTTCAAATGTAATTTTACCTTGTACTGTGAAGCTAGCATACTCTTTGGAAAACTTGTTGAGGTGGAGGGAAATAGAGGGTAAAATGTTTGTTTCTTTTTCCTTATCATTAAAATTGTAGATCTGTGGTTAAAAGCAATCAGCTTTGTCATTTAGTATTAAGGTTCATAAATATGTCCCAAACACATTGACATTTGTTGAGATTTTTACTTACACTTTATTTTCTAAGATATGCATTTTTCTGTCTTCCCCCTGTGTTCAAGAGAATTAGAAACCTGTCTTCTACTAGCTGTAAGTATCTTTACTACAAGGTTGAGATTAAAGATCCTGTTTTTCAATATGAGAGAGATTTGTATTTTGTAGGCATTTCCTATTGCAAATCAGGCTCTCAAGTTATTCATTTTTTGCTTCTACCCACTGTATCCACTAAATCTTTTGAATCATTGAGAAAGACATGATGCAGAAAGTTTATTGTTCTTGAAGGCCATCCACGTCTTTTGTCTGTTACAGTAGAGATGTTGATACTGCAATAGATACATTAGAGGCCAGATAACTGTAGTATTAATTTAGGGTGTGGGCAGCGAACTTCTAAAGAAGTTATCTTTGCAATTTTAATGAAGACTATATATGCTTATCATAACAGTAAAAGCCTGATTCAGCTTCCCTTAAGGCTGGGGTGAATCGTTCCACCAACTCCCTTAGGAATTGAGTTACATCTTCAACAACCATAGATCTTACTCATGAGGGCAGATTCCCTTGGGGAAAAAAAAAAAAAAAAGAAAGAAAAAAAAAAAGAAAAAAGAAAACTCATGAGTAAGAATTCCAGGATCGAGTTCAGTAAAACAGATAATAAGGAAGCTGCTTACACCATTATCTACATGCAGCAATCTGGAAAAATAAATTATGTCAATACAATGCTATTGTTAAATTCACCTAGTTGCAATTTTTTGCAGGTAAGGTAAATGGTACTCGATTCTGTAGCATTTTACGTTTCTAAAAATAAAAAGACAAAAGATATTTGTATATTGCTTGAAAGTCATTTCAAGTAACTGGTGTAACAGAAGATATTCCAAACATATAGTTATCACTACAGAAGCCCACTGATGCAACACAAAATTATTCCAAGAGCAGTATAAATTAAATCAAATTAAATAACCTTAGATATGGATACATTTTGATCCTGCCTTCATTGATGTCACTCCGTCTTGATTTCAATGCATACAAGTTGAAGGTAATGATACTCATATGATTACACACCTTTTCCAAAGGATAATCTTCTAAGGAAGAACACTTCCTTGCAAGATAGACATTGGAGAAGCAGAGTGAAAACATAAAAAATAAAAGTAAAAATAATTTTTTAAAAAAAAGGTAATAGTAGATGACCAGTGGATTAACCAGTGAATTAAGTAATACCTACGATATAAGGAGTTGTGTTTACAGAATAACTGAAGGCAGAACTCTTTACCAATTCCTTATTTTACCTTGTGGTAAAAACAGCAGATGAGAAATTCACCTGATAAGATCTAACAAAGTGGCTAGAAATTTTAATATTATAGTTATTCATAATTATATAATTTATGTTATATAATCAGCATATAATCAAGAACTACCTAAAAAATACCATCTTCTATTTATCTTCTATCATCTTTTGATCAGTGCCTGGTAAAATTATGGAGGAGATTATTCTGGGAGTTATTGAAAAACACCTGAAAGGCAATGCAGTCATTGGTGACAGCCAACAAGAGTTCACAAGTAGAAAGTCCTGCTTAACGACAGAAGCCAGTTCATGTAATCTTCTTGGATTTCAGCAAAGCTTTTGATACTGATTCTCACAGTATACTTCTGGACAAAATGTCCAGCATACAGCTAGGCAATAACATAAGATAATGGGTGAACAATTCTTTGACAGGTCAGGCTCAAACAGTTGTAGTCAATGGCGTTACATCAGGTTGGTGGCCAGTCACTAGTGGGGTTCTGCAGGGGTCCATTTTAGGGCCAGGTCTCTTTAATGTGTTCATAAATGACTTGGATGCAGGACTTGAAGGTATACTAAGTAAGTTACTGGATGACACTAAACTGGGAGGAGGTGTTGACTCCCTCAAGGGTAGAGAGGCCTTGCAGAGAGACCTTGACAAATTAGAGAGCTGGGCAATCACCAACCCCATGATGTTTAACAAGAGCGAGTGCTGGATTCTGCACCTGGGATGGGGCAACCCTGGCTATACATACAGACTGGGGGATGGGAGGCTGGAGAGCAGCCCCACAGAAAGGGATCTGGGGGTTCTGGTTGATGGCAAGTTGAAGATAAGTCAGCAGTGTGCCCTGGCAGCCAGGAGGGCCAAGTGTATCCTGGGGTGCATCAAGCACAGCAGTGCTGGCCGGTCGAGGGAAGAGATAGTCCCACTCTGCTCTGGTGCTTAGGGACATGGTTTAGTGGTAGACTTGGCAATGCTAGGGTAACGATTGGACTTGATGATCTTAAAGGTCTTTCCCAGGTTATGATTTTATGATTCTATGAAACAAACAAACAAAAAACCTAGGGAGTTCCCTTAAAAAATGAATTTTCTTCCTCTTTCAGCATGAGACTGTGGTTTGGAGACTGCAAATTTTCAAAATAACAGGTGAGTTTTGTGGGTACTCTCCCTCCCAAATATCTTGGGCTCTCTCTGCTGAACAAGCTTTCATTAATAGCATAATTAAGAACGTGTTCTGTGTACCTCTTTTCAGCTACCATCCACTCATATCTTTACTATAGCATTGCAATGCTTATCCTTTATGGTGATTTTCTTTACAAAGAGCTTCCACTGTCCCTGAAATATAAAAGAGCATATGAAAAGAAATATATTGTTTCTCTGACAGGACTGTGGTTGGAATTATCCTGTGTACTAAATCTTTTGGTGCCTACAGATGATGAAAAGATCCTGAAAACAAAAAGACAAAACAGTTATCGAGTGTCTCCTTATGCAAAACTCCTTGTAGAGCTTTTTATACAAGAAATATCTCATCTATATTTACAGTGAAAGAAAGGGATGCTATATGTTGAACATCTGCACTGATTCTTACTGCTTCATTTTAAGATTCTCCCAGACCACCTGGAAAGCAGGTGTATTAATATCAGCCATTCAGCTTGCAAGGTACTGATGTCCTATTAATATGAAAATGCCTGAGCTTACTTAATAGTACATAAGACTTTGTCATGTGATCAAATGTTCTGATGTGAATGCAACTCAGGATAATCTGTGATTCTATCATTCTGCGTTTGACTACCTGTT
>VXAL01007638.1:165088-185937 GCA_013399475.1 Chauna torquata | reverse complement strand
CCCCTCACTGCTCGCGGTGGACACCGACGGCAGTCCCTAGGCAGAGGGGCTGGGCGCAGTCGCCGTTGCCCTGGCAACGCCCACTCCCTCTCAGCTTCTCTCGCGAGAACTGGCGGGTGCTGCCCGGTCTCGCTGCAGTCCCAGGTCACTCCTAGCGAAGCTGGGGCCTGAGATCCCCCCTGTAACTGGTGGTCGGGCGCTGTTGATCCGGCTGCGCCGGCTCTGAGACGGTCGACCTCGACTCAATTCATATATATTTGTGTAATTTCTATCCCCCGTTCTGGTTGGTTCGCTTTTAATTTGACTTAATTGATTACCCAATTGTTCCAAATGTGCAGTCACTTTCCACTGGTGTAGGTGTGTTACCTCAAAAAATTTTTAAATTCAATGACTGTGATTCATTTCCCACTTAATACTTGGGCTACAGGAAGATAGCTGTGTCATTCAAAATCCATCCTTCTCTATAAATGAATCTGTTTTTGAGTCTTTTTCATTTCATATTTGGGTGTTCACGCTCATAAAATGCTACTTCTCTTTGTCCATTGAAATGGATTTTCAGACACTGAAGGCAAATTAATGTGACTTCTGCATGTGACAGACTCCGTGTGGCATTGTGTTGCACATCACTAGGATAAATCCACCCCTTTTCCCCTAAACTTGGTTCTTGTATACAGCAATATTGAGTCCATTTCACTCAGTGAATCAGGTCCATTTGATACACTTTAAGCAACACTTGGTGAAAAATACTAACCGAACATGTATTTTACTTTTACAAAATAATTTTTAACATGAAAGTGGCAATGTAAACAGTCTTATGAGTTAAAACTTTGCCTCACTGAAGTGTTTTAGAGAGTAATATGGCATTAGTTTTTAAAATAAATATTTCTTTTGCATAATGAGATCATGTCAGTGGTTGTCATTGATGGCTTGTCCTTTTTTCTTCATTTTGTATTCTAGTGTGGTGTAATAAGATTAAATATGCCTTGTTCAACATTTTAAACAAGGTGATTTTAGTTTACATGTTAGATATTTCTTGAGGTGTTTTCTGCCAAATGCCACGTAAATTAACATCCAGCTGAACAGAGATTACAATTTTTCTTTTTGTAATGAACAGCAGAGTTCCATTTATTCTCCCCTCCCACAGACCCCAAACCCAATAACAACTTACAAATCGTTACTGTGCAGTAACTTCCTTCTTGCCTTCTCTGAGATCAGCATCTTTCTTCACCTTCTTCTTTACTTTTCTTCCTTTTCTTAAGATTGCAAAGTTAAGTGCATGAAACAAATGCTTCTCTTTCTGCAGCCAGTTCAATTAGCTGTTCTGTTGTGGGCCCAGCCACGTTTTTGTATGATAAGATGAACCAGTAGATACAAATGCGTGGCAGTAGCACGTGCTGTCTGCATTGCTGCTGCTGTAGAGGTTATAGAGGTGTGTGTGAAGTGCTGAAGCCTCTAACCTCTGACATCTCATTAAAATGTTTTCTTTTGTTCCTTCATTTTGTATTCATGTTCTGGTGTTATTACCAGTTGCATAGTATGTGTTCTTCATTTTTCTTCTGTCACTTGAACATAGAGGTTAGCTATCGTTTGCAGTGCTGAGTGACTAATAATGTTTTCTTGTCTTGTAGGTCCATTAAAATGTGCTAAAGTCATTAGGACTGCAGACACATGGTGAACTGTGGGTTAAAAGTTGGAGTAGGTGCCAAGACAATAATAGAAAATTTTTTTTTTTGTTTACAGTAAGAGTATTCGTGCTTTAAGAGAGGGATTGAAGGAGATGATACTGTGAAGAGAGAGAAACTAGTTTTCCTGTATAGTAGCCACAGCCATTGACTGATTCCCTTGATGGGACGGACTGTATAGACAGTTTGGCTTTAGCATGGCAGATTATTTTTCTAGAATCCAGATTACATCTGCTTAAAATGCAGTAAACTCCATTTTATCACTTGCTTAACAGATTGCATACCTCAGCTGCACTAGAGTTAGTGGAAAGATCAGACCGGGCAACTCCACTGACTATGCAGTCAGTGTTTTTATATTAGTGCGTTTCTTTTTCTTCTGTGTGTGTTTAGGTTGGTGTTCAAGCTGGTGCTCAGGTGGGGAAGTTTTTTTTTTTTGTTTTGTTCTGCAAAGCCGTAAACTTGAGGTATGCATAGCTTGTTTAGTTTGCTTATTCTCCCTGTTTCAGTTGAGAGAGAGTTACAGTCACATTTTGTTCTGGTTGCAAATCATAAACTCAAACAGTGGCACAGGATCACTCATTGTTCTGCCTTACTCTCTTACAGCAAGACTGATAATGTTGTTCAGCTTTCGCAATAATGGGTACGGGCTGCCTGATGAAAGCACTCATTATTCTTTCGACTGAACACTGCGCTCGAGAAGTTCCTCAGGAACTTTCTCTCTGGACAAACGTTGATGTGGCCAGACCTCTTGCCATGGGTCCAAGTTTATTCAGCACTGGGAAACACGTTGCTTAGGGCTTCTTGTTCTTTGCTAGCTGAGGACTTGATTTGCCACTGCCTTGCACGCTGTGTAGTTGTATAAACCGATGTAAAGTAAACCCTGGCATTGTGATTTAAAAGCCAGGTGGAGAATCAGGAGTGAGTACTAAATTTACAGTGTTGCCTGTATTCTTACAGTCCCTGAGCTATAGTACCCACGTGATGACAATCCCTGCCCTGACTAACGTACCTAATGGCACAGACACCTGTCATTATCCTTTGTCATGCACCTCTGTCATGGTAGATAGAACTGTTGGACTGGGGCGTTCAAAATCACCAGTCTTTTTCCAGAAATCTGTGAGTTTTCATTTGAAAGCTAAATTTTGGAAAATGAATATTGGGTTAATTATATCTATTTACTTATTTATTTACTTTGAGCTTTAAACTTTAATGGTTATTTGAAATCACAGATTGTGTAAAAGGATAGATGCGACCACAGCCATGTTTCATGCACATGGCAATCTCACCACAAGTGAGACTACAGGTATGGAAATTAGTCTGGAAAACAAACATTGTCACAGAGTAAGCTAAGCCAGTGTAGAAATTTGAAGTCCATTCATTTTTGTAAGCTCTTAGTAACATGGAGTGCAAAGCATGAGCTCTTACTGCATGTTTTCCTTTTCATCACGCTATCTTCTGCTCTCATTAATAGTTTTAAACACAAACACTACTTCCAGATAATGTCAATGAAATTACTTTAGTTGATAAGAAACAGGCATGACTTAATTAGCTCGCCAGGCTCCTGAGATTTTGGACGTTCGAGTTTTTAAAATCTAACAGTGTATTTAAATCTGAATGCATAAATCAGCATCAACATTGCTGTAAAGTTAATCAAAGTGTGCATTCACATTTTTGGAAAAGTTCAGTTCAGTGAATGCTGACAGTCACCTGACAAAAGGTAAACAACCCAGAAAACGTTCTACAAGTTGAAGATTTCTGGTTATCTAAGGTATTTTGAGAGGTCTATTACCTTGGCATGTAAGAAACAGTGATATAGGTAAGGTACTGTAATGGGGTTAGTGTTTGGACGACTTTTCTGGAGTCTATTCTTTTGTATTAGGCATACTGTATCGTACAGCATTGTGTGTTGGTAGAATGGTACTGTGTTAGGTAGTAGAAGATACATGAGATGGAACATACTTGAAGATAATTGTTTTTTTAAGTGTGGACAGAAAGCTTTCCTCCCAGTTAAGCTGGTTATTTATACAAAATGATTGTACAGCATAAGTGTTTGTTTTTTAGAAAAAAACAACAAAACCTCCTATTGTCCTAAAGGGCAACAGTGGAATCAGTCTATTGCTGCTCATATGAGGTCTTCTCACAGTAGAAGAGAGTCATTTTGTATTTCTGTCTGGATTCTGCCTCTGTGTGATAGTCATTGGTATGTTGTCTTTATTTTTCCCTCAGCTAAGTACTTGTTAAAGAAGTACAATGGTAACCAGGAAACTCAGCAGTGAGAAGGAGCTGCTGCTTTTGTAAAGGTTTACAGGTACTGGCTGCTCTGAAAGCTGACATGCCCCGTGTATGCTCTGCAGCACCAGCGTTCAGTGCAGGGAGCCCACGGAGCTGCAGAGAGGTATCAAGTCTGGAGCAATTGGCTCCTGGCTCTTTTTCTGGCAGTTGTTTCATTGTTTTGACATGTTTTGGAGTGTGAATTCTTGTTGTTCCATCAAGTTATGAGCACTCTGAGGGGCTTAATCGGAAGCTACCTCACTTATACAGCAATATCTGAATTCCAGAAATTGTTTCATTTGTTTGGGAAAGTGATAGCTTTGCTGATTTCAGTACTGCTGTGAGTGAAGAGATCACAGTGTTGTAGGTTTANAAAAAAAAAAAAAAGGCAGAAACCCTGAGATGTTGTTGTAGTTTAACACTTCAACCTACTCCATTATCATTCCACTACCAGTATCTTCCTTAAAGGTGGGAAGTTTCTGCTTCTGGTTCCTATGTGCTGTCATCTTTCTTCTTCTGTGATTTTTTGACTGTAGGCATTTTTAGAGGTCTCAGGAAGAATTTTTGTAGCAGTTTTTTATGCCCTTAATGAAGACTGGGGACTTTTTTTTCAGATCATTTTCTCATCCACATTAATTCATGGAAGTTTTGGGTTTCTCGTCCAATTATTTGTTCATTCAGTAATTCTGTCTTTTTACCAAGCAGATCATAATGACAGTGTAGCTATTGCATCATTCTTGAGAACATGAAACTATTCTGTGGGCAGAAGTACAGTGCTTCAGACAGTCTGCAGAGCTGGCTGTCTCTTCCTGTATAAAACAGAGGATTCATTCAGGGTCCCAAAACTTTACTTTCAGCTCTATGTGTGAATTTGTGCCCATTCTGAATTTCCTTTTTAGAATTTTCCAAATTCTTCCTTGGCCTTACACTTACATAAACAAAAAAAATGCCTTGAAGGAGCAAATGATGTACAAGATTGGACCCAGGCAGCTCCCCTTCCCTGCCAGGCATTGGTCTGAAAAGCTAGTAGGGAAAGGAGTAAACTAAATCATTAAAAGCAGTAAGGTCAGACAAATAAGAGGCTTGGCTAATTTGCCTAAGCAAAGGTGACTAATGCCATGTGAGGCCCTCTGCAGTGTATGAGGCATCTGCAGAAGACTAACAGATTTAACGTGTAGGAGACCACACTCTTCTGGAGAGGCAATTGATGGCCTGACAAGATACCTTAGGATACCTCAAGTGTCTGTGCTGAAGCAGAGAGGAATGCAGAGACTTTGTACATTAAAGGGGTGGTATGGGGAGTTGGGAAGTATTGTGGAAAAAATCTTTCTCTGAGACTGTGGAGAAAGCTTATAATGCAAAATTGAAACACAGCTTAGTTTGAGACATTACATGTCAGTTTTGGCCAAACAAAAAGGCTCTGAGTTTGTACCACCGTATTAACAACACTATGCTGCTGTTGCTTGTGCAAAAAAGATACAGCATTTCCTTGTTAGCAGTTTTATAGGTTTCAGTCAATCTGTTTTGTTATCTTCAATGAACATCCTCAGTGGCATGTCCAGAGCTGATGCGCATCATTAATGATCTTGCTTTATTGTTTTCCTTAACATCTGCTTCTGGAGGCGGTAGCAGTTTTGTAAGAAATGACTGAATTGGTCAGTCAGATGGAAAGGGAACATCTGAACTGAAGAAAAATTACAGCTTAATATTAATGGCACAGCATGGAAATCAAAATTTTAGCACCAACAGGAACAAACCCTTCTTAACGATTAATACATTTTTCGTTTGTTGTTAATTCTCTAGCGGAGTAGTGTGATGCACCTATGCCGTATACCAAGCTAAACAAAACTGTTCTGAGATATATACATCTGTACAGCATAACTGTGTCATGACATTTTGGCTTTAACTCAGTATGAAATATCCAGATTCTCTTGGCCCTCAGTGCTCCTAAATTACAAATGCACAAACTTTCTTTGAAGCCTGTTGCACAGAGGCTCAGAAACAGGGAAAAATGCATGTTCATCCTGCTTTTTCAGGGCTCAGGTGGGAGCTCCTGTCCTAACTGTGTGGAAAGAGCAGGATCAAAATGTGTTGAGTGTTAGGCACAAAACTGGAAACCATGTAGATAGCCTTCAAATAGTGGCCAAATATTTCTTAATCATTGAAAGTGAGCCTTAGTTGTTTCTGTCAAAGTATTGCTCTTCATTTTCTTTATATGTATTTACATTATTAGTTCTCAAAACTATTGGTTTACAGTTTTTATTTCCTGGTCATGACTTAGGATGTATATTAGTGCTGTGTGCATAGTGCTGCTACTGATTTGAAGGGGTTCCTTGGAACGAACATATTCATCTTGCTTTGCCATCTAATCTAACGATTGTTTTAGAGGCCGCAGTAACTACACAGGAGATTGCCAAGCTTTTCCATTGTACAGACCATACCTAGTTAGCTTGTTTTCTCCTCACACGTTTCTTCTTGTTAGTGAACGAGCAGGAAATTCTGTACTGGTTGCAATGGCATAGTATTGTTCCCTGTGGGAACAATAGCTGCTAATGCCTCCGTCTCATGTGGATGAATAATGAATATCCCCCATGTTGAACTTTCTTGTGATGTGCTGTAACTAGAAATAACAGTAAGACACAAAAGAGTGATCCTTATACACCCTTCGCAAGTACAGCATACACCAGATGTCTTGTGTATTATTTTATCTCACATACCACCGTGGGTTCAGTAGGTGATTAGGCTGGACAGATGTGCCAACAAATCTGCTAAGGGTCTATCCTCTGTTTTTTTTTCCAGGATCTAGCAGCATAAACCAGATTACAACAAATGGGGATAATGAAGGAACTAAGAAAATTATTGCACCTTCCCCACTGAAAAGGTAGGTAGGCCAGCGGTTCCGTTTCAGCTTTTAAGAGTTTGTGTATTGCACTGGATAGAGCAACACATTTAGTAATCATTAGTCACAGCTTTTCCTGCCCTTAAAATTTAGGACTCTCTGATCTTCTGCTTACAAAGGTAACAGAGCGTTGCCTGGTAATTCATTTCAGGAGGCCCCGATATTCTGCTGCACTGGAGCAGAGATTCCAGGTGATGCAGAGTTCGGAAACCCACAGATCAGAGCGTGTTAATGGGAAGACAAACAGTCTCCGTTTTGAACCTGAAAAACCAGATTGTGATAAAAGGGGCACTGGTCAGGACAGGTGTGAAGTTCTGCGTGGCTCTCCCTCCACCTGGGTGCAGAGGAATCTCTGTTTGGGATGTGTGGGCAGGGAAGAGCTAGGCATGGCCTCTCTTCCAGCAGTGCTCTTAATGCTGCTGTCCATTACCCGTTACACTGGTAAATCCCGGAGTACAAAACCTGTTGATGTTTGTGCCCAGTTCTCAGCAGTAGTGAACTGCCAGGGCTTCTCTGGACTTGTATGGTCTGCTTTGTTTAATTACCAGTGCTGAAGCACGCATCTCTGGTTATTAGGCATATTTGAGAGAAAGAGGTGAGGCTCAGATTCACAAAGGGATTTATGTCCCCACCCTTACTTCTGGTGGAATTTGGGTGCATGAATCAAAAAAGGGTGATCTGACAAAACAAAGAGTGAAAAACTCAGCACCTAACTTTTTTTGCTTAGTTGCCTAGAAGTCTGTCTCTGCATGCCCAGTAACCCTGACAGCTTTTTTCAAGCTGAGAAATTCTGACCTTATCTCTCCACGGAAGCTAGGGTCTTCACATACTAGGTCTCTGTGATGGCCTCTAAAGGAAGGTCCAAAAGATTTACTGCAAATACTTGGTGGACAGTGTTTCCTATTGCCTAATATTTTAAACTGTTGGCCCAAAAGAGAAGAGCTAAGTTTAATTGCTGCCTCAATGTGAGGGAATTTGAATCCAGTATTCTTGTCCTTAGGAAATAATACTAATCACGGGTTAAAAGAATGTTTATGATTCTGGCACTCCATCCAGCTGAAGCCAGGCCATTGAACAGAAAACAACGCAGGATTTGTTAGGAGAGAGGCAGGTACAAAGGAAGAGGTACCCTTATCCCACAATGCAGAGATGACAGTACTGGGAAGAGGGTGCCCTCAACTACAGCTTATGTTCCCAGCACTGTATATACATTTTTTTTTTTCAGAGAACTGTTGAAATAAAATGGATGGGCAGGTTGTAGAGCAGGGAGTCTCAACATGGCAACTCCAAAGGTTCTGGGTTTAGTATCTTAACCTGGCAGTTTAAAAACAGTTCTCAGACAGGTTCTCACTGACTCATGTTTTTAAATGGTATTAGTCACTTCTAAACAAGAACAACAAAAATTGGAAGTTGTTTTTCTTGCATGCTTTCTATTCAGAAATTGTTCTGTTTTTCTCTGTGTCTGTGTCTGCACAAGTAAAACACCCTTCGGGTTCACCAGGCTTACTGCGCCTGGCCGGCAGCACACATCCTTTGTGAAGCCTTTACAGTTTAGTAGCTTACTCCATCCTATGTAATTCTTGCATTACTTCTCAGTCATGCTTATAAAGCATTGTCCAGAAGCTCTTAAGAGCTGAGTTTGCATAGTTTGATGTCTCATTCACTGCTGAGGTACATAGTTGGTCACTTTTGTGTAAATGGCGTAAATCCAAGGTAAACCATAGAACAACAACAACAACAGTCTCCCCTGAAAATCAGATCCTAGCCTTTTCTAAAACTTTGAATGAACTCAGTTCCTTTTGCAGCTGCATTCCTGGAGATAATACCAGTATCTGAAGAGCTGCCATGCTCTAGCTGTAGCTATAAAGTGTGTGTCTGCTCTGAATGAGTAATGACTTAGGAATCTAATGCAGCAGATTCAGCTCCCAGGTTCATTTATCTTTCTCTCTCTTTTTTTTTTTTTTTAAGATTTGGAAGCACAATTCAAATTTCGTTAAAACCAACTTCACTCTGAGAATTTTTCAGTAGTTTATGCTGTGCAAAAACAATTGCTGTCTGCAATACAGGACAGAAACATGTTTACCTGAGTTACATGCTTACTCTGTAGTAAGCACAAGTTTTTCAGCCTGGGAATAGATTCTGTGCAAATAAGAATCACTGATTAATGGGTGCAGTATTAAGAAAATGATTTACCTGATAAAGTGTAATTTAATTTCTTTTCCTGCTGACTTAATGTAGCTTTGCATTTTGTTCGCTGTGTTAGAATTAAATGATTAACTCAGTGACCTGTAGTAACCAAAGGCTGAGGTTAAAAGTGGATTAGTGAGCTAAGTAGCCATGATTCCTCATACAGTGGTGTCTGTTACCACCTGCTCTGGGCAAAAAACTCTGGCTTGTGTGCCCATTGTAAGCACCTGTAAAGCCCTTTTTGCTGCTCAAGTTGCACTTTGGAAAGATCTGTGGTGTTAAGGGTTGCAGTGGGTTGCTGTCAGTAATACTTCTTGAAGAGCTTAGTGGAAACCAATATGGCTTCATGTTGTATGAGGTGAACTGCTTGTTCAGGCTGAAAGTGAACTCTAGAGATGATGATGCAGGAAAAGCATGACTAGCCATTGGAGAGAAGATGTATGCAAAAACACACTATGTCTGGAAGTCACCTTCCAACAGTTGGAGTGGCAATGAGCTGGCTGTCTAGGACCATTGAGGGGCTGGAAGTAGTAAAACCTGGCACTGTGAGAAAGCAAGGAAGAAACAGAGCTAGAGCATGCTGCTAGTTCTCTCTCTACCCCTCAAAGGTACTGGTTACAGACACTGACACCTATTTTGTTAGCTGGGTCAGTGCCTTGGCTGTCCTGGTACTTCACCTTGCAGCAGTCAGTGAAGACTGCTCTTTCATGTTGTCAGCTCTATGCTCGGTGTCTAGCAAAAAGACAGTGTGAGGAGTTACTGAAGAAGGGATGAGAAGAGTATGCTACTCCCTGAACCTCTGGTCTGTCATGTTTTGAACAGCTATCGCCCCTGCTTTGTTGCTCCAATGGTAAAGAAAGTACTGTAGACCTAGAAAAATGACACAGAACCATGATAAGGATAATCAGAGGTATGTGGTGACTCCTCTACTGGGAGAGATTAAATAGACTCATTCTTTCACTTGGAAAAGAGATGAGCCAGGTGTTAGACGTATGAAAAAGTAATGAGTTTGAGTTTGCAATTAAGGAATGATTATTCACAGGGCTTTTTTTCTTTCCATAAACACAGAACTGTGAGGTACACAGGATGGAAGTTTTGAAGTGGGTGGAAGATTTGAACCAAAATGAAATATTTTCTTTGTGAAACAGTTGGATATTGGAATATATTGCTACCAGGCACAATTCATGCCAAAAACACAAAGACGTTCAAAAGGTGTTTAAGTAAATCCATGGAAGAAAGTTCCGTCAAGAGCTATGTAAAATACAAAGCAGATAAAACTTCTAGTTCAATCATCTAACTGCATATTGTGGAAAACTGGGAGGGCATATTATATATTTGTTGTTAGACTTTTTGCCTAATAGTCTGTTCTCATTTATTTTGAGACAAGACTGACCCTTTTCTGACTCAGTGCAGCCATAATTGAGATTGTAGAGCTGCTTTTTGAGTCTTTTTCTTTTTCTTTTTTCTTCTTCTTCCAGTCTGTCTTTCTAGGAGACATTCTTTAATATAGCAGCTGATTGCCTTCTTTCACATAGCAGTCAAATAGCTGTATGCCAGGGTGGGTCTCTGTAATGGCTGTGTGCCTCAAAGATTAATTTCTAAGAGGGGAGAGAAAATGTGACCTATACACTGAAGGTTTTAAAAAATATATCTGTACTTTTATTTAGCTTTAAAAAGATGAAAAATGAAAACAGTCCAGAAACCCAAAGAAGTAAAACAAGCACACCGTGGGAGGAAAATGGCCCACAGAGGTAAGGCAAGGCATGATGTCTTAGGTATTGTGCAATGGTAAATACCATGCCCTGGCAATAGGGTGAGGGATATTGGTGTAATATATTAATGTATTAGCAGAGTCACAGTAAGTCTGTGTCACAAATGAGAAGATAGGTCCTGACATAGACAAATAATCAGATAAAAACTAGGAAAGTATGAGTGTATGAGTAAGAGTAAGTGGTTAGTGGACAGGTGTCACCAGTGGCTTTCCACAGAGATCTGTTCGTGGACCTCTGTTATTGAGCGTATTTGTCAAAGACCTGGAAAAAGGTCTTAGAAGGTTTGGTAGTGGGACGGAATTGTTTGGGATAGTGAGACTGAAAGTTGTCTGTGAAGAGTAGCAGAAGGACCCATAACGTGTGATGATCCACTAAATGGTGGATGACATTGTGCCAGTAAGTGTAAAGTGAGCTAAATGGGAGTGAAAAATATTCCTGGATTTCCAAGTAAAATGAGGTGCTGTGGATTTTTGATGGATAATTTCATGAAAACATCAACTCAGTAGCAGTCAGAATTAGCGATTATTAGGAAAGGGATAGTGAAGAATGCAAGAGAACAACAATCTGACAGTAGGGAAATTTGTGGATCACATATTTACTGCATGAATTGTTAGTGGAGTTCTGATGTCCTTATCTCAGGAGAAGGAGATGACTTTGAGAGGGGCAGCAAGGGTAGTCAAAGATATGAATGGCTATACTGGAAACCTGTATTAGGAGCAATTGCATATGACAGGATTCTTCAGTCTGGAAAAGAGATCATTTATGAGGGGATGTGCGAGAGATGTAGAAAATCATTAGTAGTACAGAGGAAGGGGGCAGAGATCAGGATTGTATTCTTCCAGTGTAAGATCTTGGGATCTTCAGATGAAGCTGGCTGGAAGCAGTTTGAAAGCACTGAGAAAGGAAGAGAGTAGTGACTTTCCGTGAGTAGGAGACCTGTGGTGCTCCTTTGGAAGGGATGCCAAAAATCAATGGATTCCTGGGAGAAACTGGGCAAGTGCATAGAAGCGCAATCCACTGAGAGCTTCTGAAGACAGAAGTATAACATCTCGCTCAGTCAGTCCCCTGAACTAGAAATAGTGAGGTACTGAGAGAGCACAGGGAACTGTCATACGTGTTAAACAGTAAGCGGTTGCTTATGGGTACTGTTGGAAACAGGTCACTGACATAGATGGCACATTGGTGTAATCCAGTACAGTACTGCTTTTATGTGATAATTCAGATCTACACACGCATCTTTTGGAGCACCATGATGATTTACCCTGTGATCGTACTGTAAATGTCAAGTTTTCAGAGTAAGGACAAGGCAGCGTGCAAATATTCTGTTGCTAGGATAGACATTTGTTTGTGTTGCTTAGAGAAGAACCAATGTCAGCTTGTCACAGTACAGCTTCATGGTTTAAATTGTTCCCAGGACAGAATGAGCTTCGACTCCAAGAGCTCAAGAATGGTAGTCCGTCTATTCTAAACAACTATGCAGTTTTAGACACATAAGCAGACTGTATGTTGCACAGAGGTTTTCACAGCTTCTGATAATAATTTTCCACTTTCAAATTCATTCTCATTGAGATGAGCTGTGGCAACTTTTTAACTGCGCAGAGCAACACTGTAATCAGCAGTCTGCAGAAGGAGGGTTTTAGGAAAGTGGGTAGAAATACCTTATCTAGGATTTAGAGAGTATATCATATTTATCAGACAGCTGTCATGAAAACGGCTAAGTGTCATCAGATAAAAATGTGTTGTTGAGTTTAACATAGTTTGTTCAAAAAGTTGTGGAACTGCTATCGCATCAGTAGACCACCTTAGAGTAGTATGTAGACCATCGCAGGCTCTGTTACACTGTTGGAAGAGTTCCTTACATTTCTGTAGGAAGGCACGACAGGACAATCTATACAGGCATTTGAGAACCAGCAGTGCTGTCTACTTCTAACACTGCAACAACCTTGGGTCACACCAAGGCTTAAGTACATGAAGCTTGAGACACCTCCACACCAGTGCCAGAGGACTGTGTGGATGAAGAGCAGAAAGCTAGAGCTAAAACTGTTTCACGGTCCAGATTGTTAGCTCTGTGGTGAGGATGTATGTTGGGACACTGTTTTAAGACATAGCCATGGAAAACGTAAAGAATACAGGTGCATTTGAATGCCTAGCTCTGGGTTGTATAAGTCATCCTAAAGAATAAAAAATTTTATTATGCAAAAAGAACATGTATATACTTGGTTCTACATTTTGTAAGCTTAGAGCTGTCATCTTAGCAATGCTATGTGGTCTCTGGTCTATGTTTTCAATGTCTAGTGTAAAATGTTTATTGCTGCAAAGCTGTACTGTGTGTATTTACACAGCATGCATGAACACACACACACGCTTTTTTGCGCACACGTACATAGCTGAATACATATATGTGAGAGTCTGAGTGTGTGAGCCTTCTCATTATTTTTGTAGATAGTCTGGGTTACATGACTTTGGTCTCCTGGAAGTTTAGAAGTCAATTGTTTGCTTCTCCTTTCTAACTCTAGTGGGCTGTATAATTCCCCCGGTGACCGCAATAAATCACCAAAGTTTCCTTACTCTCGGCGACGGAACCCATCAGGTGGCAGCGAGAATGAGTCTGGGCAACCAGTCCGGAGGAGGTAAGAGTCCTGAGGCTGATCACTGTTAGCTTGTACAGCAGAAAGCTTGTGATTCTGTGCACTCTTATGTTCAATAAAGGCTCTTGGAGACACAGCTGTGTGCTGGGTAAAGGGGTAGTCTACGGGCCCATCACTAGTGCAAAAGAAAACGGAGTGAGAACACAGGATCTACTTTTGAAAAGGAAGCTTTGGTCAAGACTTTTGCTTGCCTGCTGTTCTGGGTTGTGATGTTGAAAATATGAAAAATTGTATTATTTGCACTGGCAAGATCCTTTCAGTTCCTGCAGCTATTTTTCCCTTTCTCCTTGTAGAGAAAAGGATTGATGGATCTTGCTTGCTTGACAATGAGCTTCTGTTACAGAACAGTATTTTAGGTATGTTGCTTTTCTAAAAATGCAACAAAGATTAAATGAATGAGCCGTTAAGCTATCTTCAACAGTCCCATGTGCGAATTACTTTACATTAGAGAGGATGCAAGCAGAAATACAACTATGAGTTACTTAATGTGTTTTTAAAAGATGTGTGCTGAACTGGGTAACTTACAAAAGTGAAATAAAATGGATGGAGATACTGTGCTGTGTGTCCTGGAGTATGTCCAAAATGCCAATCGGTGACAGCTCACATTATGAAGTGATAGTTTGGACAGACTACGTGTTACCTGGGGTGATTTGTCCTACTGAGAGGCTGCTTTCATCACGTAAGCTAGCTAATGTACCCTGGTGCTGTGGTCTGCTGTAGAGTATAGAGAAGCGTAGCCACTGTGCCATATTCACTTACTTACAGGAGTGCCTTATGAGCCAGCACCCTGGAGCTACATTTCTGTCTGACATCTCTGATTCAGTTCCCTGTTTGCCTTTCAAAGCCAGGGTTTGCAAAGGGGTCTTTGAAGGCACAACTGTACCTTTAAGGAAAGCTTCTAGGTAGGTGAGGAGCTTTTATATTTGCCAGATTTCTGAGCTGCTCCAGACTTATTACTTGCTAATTGCTGTCTAGAAGAGCAGTAAAGAAGCTCACCCATGGTGTATGCTTAGTGAGCTCATGCCTGAGTTAAAGTAAATCAGTATAGCTCTTCTTAAGTCAACAGATCTATGTTGATTTTCTCTGTTGAGTACAGCCTTTGTAAGTGTTGATAGCAATATGTTTCCTGAGACGGATTTTCTGATTAATTCATAGCTTGGTTGTCAGAAGGACTTGTTGGGCTCTGTAAAAACAAAGGGATGGAGATGTGCAGTGCAAAATCATCTTGTAGCAAGAAAAGAATAATGTTAATGCACCATGCAGTAGGGGATTTTTTGAGGTGCAAAGAGTTTGTCATCTGGGATTTCAGTTTGGCTCATCTACTAGGTAGACAGGTGGTCATGCCAATAACAAGTTTTCTCTTGGGCCACCACACCACCAAAATGTTTTTAGAAGTCTTATCTCATATGTGAGACCGTAAAGACTGACAATAGTGGGTAGATTCTAACCTAATTATGTCTTCCTGAGTCTTGGTTTTATTCATGCACTTTCCTTTTTCATCTGTTTAATAACAATAGCTGTGTTGTTTATGCACTCTTAACTGGAATTAAGAGGAAAACGTCAGGATCTGCTGTGCTGGCAAGAGTAGGAAACTCTAAAGGTCAGCTTACTGTGCTCAACCTCGCAAGTCAGGGTTTTGCGATGAGAGCTTGAATGGGAACATGCCTTTGCAACTTATTGTAGAGTTGCCCTGAAAAGTTTAAAACAAGCACAAGCCCTTTTTTCTCCATCCTAAATCATGCTAAAGATGGGAGTTTTTGTGTATTTGTGTTAAGTAACTGAATGATATTTCATTAAAACTTCCTTAATGTCATAGGAAAACCCAAAACAATGGCGAAGATTCAGATTTAAAGCAAAGGAGAAGGTAAATATATAAACTATAGCAGTCATGAAATGATAGCAAAGGTACTGATCATACTTCAGTTCCTTGTATCTCCTACCTTCCTTCATTCATCCCCATCCTCTTGAACGTTTAAAAGGCCATTTAAGTTTTTCTTTCCAGTGCTCTGTAACATAACTTCATCACAGCACAGACTCCTACAAGCTGCTTTGCACATTGTTACTTGTTACCAAAACACAAATAGTTTGTGGAAGTTTACTAAAGGCTTGTCTGCAGCTTGAGAGTCAGTTCCAGAAGTCTGAACTTTTGGTTTTCGCATCTGCAGGAGTTCTCTAGCCTGCTAGTCCACTTCAATTCATCTTGTTTTGAAAGCAAGTGTATTGGCATTTGGGATTAACTGTCCTGCAAAAAGTAGATGCAGAGGCATATCTGTTCTGCTTAAACTTCTTAAAGTCTTCTCAGTGTGTCTTACACATTTTTACTGACTTTTTTTTGTTAAACTTCACCTTTTTCCTGCGCAATCTTGTCTGGATGTCACACTTCCAAATAAAATGCTGGTGTGAATTCAGGCGTGCTCTTCCACAACTTCAGCTTTTGACAAATTTTTGCATCTGGAGCTCTCCAGTACCATGTCTGCCTGTTGTGACTCTGTTGTGCTTCTCCTTGCTCCTGTGTTCCTGCCCTGGTTGTTGGAAAAAGGACACAGCACAGTACATTTCAATGTCTGAGTCTCTTGAAGATTGTAAGGGAGAGGAGGCACTCCCAGAATCTGATTCACTGCTCTAGCATGGGAAAGGAGCTCTGGCAGATATACAAACATCTCAGGGACAATCATAGGAAGTCAGGGAAAGAGCTCACATACTTTGCACCTAAAATAACAGATTATTTTTTTGAAGGATGTAACCATTTCAATCTGCCAGTGATACACCCATGGTGGATGTCCAGAACATAAAACAGAGAGGATTTAGTTAGGCATCTCAGGTGGTAAACCCCAGTACTCCGACAGGATTTCTTCCTGATAGCTATACATTACAAATGTACAGGTTTGTTATTGTATGTAGGGGTAGATTTTCTCCACTTCCTCACAGTTTGGCTACTGTTGTCACACTTTAATCAGAAAAGGACTGCACCAGAATATGAGCCCTCTCTGTCAACTGTTTTTCTGAAATACCGAATCCTACCCGTAAGTCCCCTGCTGGGCTGTGTATGTTCTGCCTCTCTTGCCTAGCCGACTCTTCCTTCTTTCTTGCTCCATGTGTCGAGCCATGTAGGTATACCACCCTCAAAATACCAAATACATTTCATGACTGAGAAAACATGAGAAAAATTATGAAAGTTGCTTTGTAATTGTTAGAGATTGAGATTAGTTCATGTGTTCGTGCACCTGACTTAGGAAATCACCTTCATATTTTTATTTTATTTTTTGTGTTTTATTCAGTTCAGTAGAAGTTGATGTTTAATATGCGGTGAAAGTTAATATTCTGACAGGTAGCATGAGTAAGATGCCGCTCAGCTGGCAGCTCAGCAGCCTTGCTCTCTCTCTGAAAGTGCTTTCCTGACAGGGAACACAAGGTAATTTGATGTGCAGTACCCAAAAGGTGGATCAGATTTTCATTCCTGAAAAGCTATGCTTAAAAGAAATGCTTATCTTGAGTTTGAGCAAATAGGATATTTTAGCTTGCAGTTTTCCTGCCATGATGTGCTTTTTGCTGCGTTGGTACATTTTAGGATAAATTGCTTAAATCAAGAGCAAGGAAATACTTGAAATGCGAAGAACAGTGTTGCTTTGATGACCTTGTAATGTTGAGAGTCAAGTTTAGTGGTTATTAGATGTCGGATAAAATTTAGGGTGGGTTGGAGGGGAAGAGAAAGGTGTGCTCTTGGGCACATAAGGTCTGCTGCAGTTCTGTGGCATGTATTTCTCTCTGAACTGTCTGAACTTGCTTGAGCCAGTATCTTTTGGATGCTGTCTTTTAATCTTTTCTTCCTTCAGGGTAACATTTTTCTGCAGAAACGTACGTCTCTCTTATTACCACTTCCAGCTTCACCCAGAAGTGTATTTTTTTTTTTAGCCTGGGAAACTGGCTATCCTGAGCCTCTCAGTGGACTTAAATTATGAGCCATAAAACTTGTGGGCAGGAGGTATCTGCTTCTCCTCTGGGGAAATTTCACTTTTGCAAGCCTATTCCCTGCAGACAAGCTGGGCTGAACTGATTTTCCTAGGCTTTTGCATGCTGTTATTCTAAAATATTTCTGTTTTAATGGGAGCCATTTGGGTTAATGATTTTGTAGTCTGGGAGAGAGGGGAGACTAGCCTCCTGAGTGAGCTTTTGATTCCATAGACTCTGAGGCATTTAGTGACACACCAATTTGATAAAACCAGCCACAATTCACCAGAATCGTAGGCAGATTCATGAGACTGTCAGCTGTGACAGAAAGACATCCACAGCAGTGCCCTAGTTTCAGAGTCAAAGGGCAGAGCAGTGTGTCACTGACCAGTTATGATGCCAGGGCAGGACAGCACTGTAGCTTTTCTGCTCCCTAGGAAGTATTTCACGTATTTTCTCATCCTATTTGGGCTCTCCCTAAACTGTTAGAACAAGAGGTGAGCAGGTGCTTCTCCACAGCCTCCCACCTCATCATGAAAAGCCTACATTTACCTGTTACCTGCACCTAATAACAGCCTTTGCTCTTCAGCGTATTTGAAGGGCAGCTTAGCAAATTCGCTCTTTTACCCAAGTGGCTCAGCAAAGAACAAAAGAAAAGCCAGGAGGGAAAAGAAAGAATGTGTCTCTGTCAGCAGTATCAGGATCATCTGCTTGACTCTCCTATTTCATGCCCAGAGACCTAAGAAGAAAAATTCTGTTTTCCATTGCAGCAAAAACATCACCAGTCCTAAATCTTGATATTCTAAATCCTTCCAGGCCAGCTCATGTTAATATGGGTAAACTTTCTCCATTGATCAGTCCCCCAGAGAAATGTGTCTTTCTTTACAGGCTGAGACTATCATCACGGTAAAGAATGGTCCAAACTAGGTTTTGGTGAGAGTGCTGTTTTTTAGGACCTAGCCAGCAATATAGTAAGAGAGTCCTGGTTTCTAGAACCATGGCCCTGACAGCTGGTCTGTCTGCTCCTAAATGTTGATCAGTGGCAGTCAGGGAATTAAAGGTTTCAGGTGGTAGGGCCCAAGGACTTCTCTGTTCTGAGAGGAGCTTGCCTGTAGGCAGGCATATCCCCATTTTCTTCTTGAAGTTCAGCTCTCAGTGTTACCTGTCTACTTTTGTATCAGCCTGTTCCACCAGTGTTTTTCAGTAATAAATAATCAGAGCCGTAAATGTCATCTCACCATTTGAAGCTCTGCGGTCAGAGGTGATACAGAAGTAACTGCTTTATTTCTTTTTCCTCACATGATGCACTATCTTTGTAGCTGTGCCTGGGGTCATCTCAGAGCTGTGCTGTTACACACACCTGCCACTCTGTGCACTTCAGCCTTTCTGTATCTGTAAAGATCAGCAAGAGACACAATGTTAGTGGTGTTTCATCCATGCTGCTAAACACTAGGAAAAGGACTTGAGCTTGTTAGAAGCTCAAATTGGAAGTTAGAGGTGAATAGAAAAAGACAGATCCAGTGAGCATTTTGGTTTGCCTGCAAAATCAGAATCACTGTGTAAGTTTCTGTTGGGCGTCCTACAACGGAGATTAAGAAAAGAACCAGAATACGTGGAGTTTAAAGTCAAAACATTTTACACCTCAAAGAAACATTTCACTGCGGGATATACACAAAGAATACTAAGAGCTAAAATAATTAAAAAAAAAAAGCAGTGCAATGATTCAAAAGGAAACAAGCACTCATCTGTCACTGCATTCTGGGTGCAGTGCCTTTGAAGCAGTTGTTTCTAATCAATTAATAAGAAGAAGGTAGTATGACTCTCAGGTGTAGACAAGCCTTCTAGACTCTTGTAATTGTGACTTTCCTAATAATGTCTTTTCAGTGTTGTTCATTCCTTGTTGAGAATGTTGGTGCTTCTTACAAGATGTTAGTAGATAAATCGATCTTGAGATCTTGCTTTTCTCCCCTCCAGATCACGGTCTCGTTGTAACACCAGCAGTGGCAGTGAATCAGAAAATTCCAACAGAGAGCATCGGAAGAAGAGAAACAGGTGAGCATTATATAGTTTAGAGGGAGAAACATGAAATGCAAACAAATGGAGAATGGACTTTCCTGAGATAGCCCTAATAAGAAGTGATGTTTTATGTGCATACTGTTGTCCTGAGGCAGCTTGAGGTTCTTGCTTGAATAAAAAGAGAGAGTATTGCCAAATCACATATACACGGTACGTGTATGCAACAAATCCATACTCTCTCCTGATGCTTGGGAAAATCTCATTAATGAACTGCAAAATCAGATACTTGACACATTTATAAAAGACTTGCAATATTAAAGCAAATAAGGTGGATAATGGTGATGACATGATATTCACAGCATATACTTTAACACCTCAAAAATTTCAAGTGCGGATTCTTAGTGGAAAATCAGCTTTTGAGGCAAATAGACAAAATATTTTTGAATGGATCAGAAACTTGGTGTTGTTTTTAAATGCATGCATTTAATTGTACAAATATTTTTATTTTCCAAAGTGAAAAGTGCAGGCCTACACCCAAAATGTGTAGAGTGCCAGCATTTAATAGAATGACAGCCATTAATATTGAGTGATGCTAGCAAGTTTTGTTTTTTGCGTTCTATTTTTTTTGTTGGTGGTAAGAGGTTGACATAACAACTGATTTATTGGAGCAAAAATTTTCCTTTGAAACAGCCACTTTTATGTTGCACTTGTGATAACAGCATATGAGAATTGTTTATGAAAACTTATTTTAAAAAAACACATAACTTCTTCATATTGCATAAGACAACTGTTACTGGACAAAAAAGGGATTGTTTAATAAGGCAGGTTTACTAGAAAGCAGTCTGCACAAGCTGCCATAGTTTCCCATTGTTTCACTTGCAGTACTATAAGTGATAAATTATTTTCAGATATTTTGAAGATCCTAGAAATAATTATGTGCTAGATACGTTAAAACAGTGCTGCAGAAATATGTATTTTAAGCATACCTTCCAACAGTTAAAGGGATTCTGTGAAATCCTTGACATTGAAGTGGGCTGGCATAAAGCGTAGTTGAGCCATGAGATTTCTTTGGCAATTGCTTAAATCAGAGCAGAGATACTTGGCTAACAGTAAACTACTTGTGGTGGTTTTACCCAGCTAAACAGCGGAACTCCACCACAACCACTTGCTCGCTCCCCCTCCTCAAAGGAAAGGGGGAGAAAATACGATGGACAAGGGCTCAAGGGTTGAGATAAGGACAAGAAGGTTGCTCACCAATTACCATCACAGGCAAAACAGACTCAACACAGGGAGATTAATATAATTTATTACTGTCACTAGCGGACTAGAGCAGTGAGAAACTAAAAGCAAACTACAAACACCTCCCACCCACCCACCCTCTTCTACCTCCTCCCCCCGAGCGGCGCAGGGGAACGGGGAATGGGGG
>VXAL01007638.1:138475-164994 GCA_013399475.1 Chauna torquata | reverse complement strand
GGGGCTCTCCATGGGCTGCAGCCTCCTTCAGGCCACGTATCCATCTTCAGGAGCAGGTGGATACCTGCTCCTCCGTGGGCTCCTCCACGGGCTGCAGTGTGGAGATCTGCTCCATGTGGTACCCCATGGGCTGCAGGGGGACAGCCTGCTCCACCATGGGCCTCACCAGGGTTGCAGGGGAACTTCTGCTCCGGCTCCTGGAGCACCTCTTGCCCTCCTTCTGCACAGACCTTGGTGTCTGCAGGGCTGTTCCTCACTCCTCTCTCTCCCAGCTGCTGTTGCCCAGCAGTTTTTTCCCCTTTCTTAACTCTGCTCTCCCAGAGGCACAACCAGCATCACTCATGGCTCAGCTCTGGCCAGCGTTGGGTCCCTTTTGGAGCTGGCTGGAGCTGGCTGTTATCTGACATGGGGCAGCTTCTGGAATCTTCTCACAGAAGCCACCCCTGTGGCCCCCCTGCTACCAAACCTTTACCATGTAAACCCAATACACTACTGTATATGGAAGTTTCATTTTCCAAGTGAACTCTGAAGTTTGAATGAAATGCTGAGTATATTTTCAGTGATCAGTAGGTAAATAGTATTTTGTATTCATTTTTCTTAGAACACTCTTGCCAGCCTTTTTCTCTTGTGAAACTTTTTGCTCTGGGAGTTTCACAAGCAAGTGAAGGAAATTAGAAACTGACCACAAGAACATTTTAAAGAGCTTTGTGGAATAGTAAGATTGAATTGTAGGAAGGATTAAGTAGTGCTTATCGTTTTCTGAAGAATAAATGGGCCTTTACCAACCCTTCCTCAGTTTGTGGAAAAGTGCTTACAATTAGAGAGTATAATCAATTTGCATGGATGGACAAGTATTTCTATGTTTTTTGACATTCTCAGAAATGTACACAACATGAAAAATGTTAATGTTGCATCATCTCTTGCTCGTAGGTGGTCACTTGAAATCAGACCAGATCAAAAGTCATCAGTGCTAAAGTAAACAAGCACTGAATAAGCGGAAGATCTGATACTTGTTCCTTGTTATCAGATACAGGAAAACCACCAGTTATAATGAATTTCTGCATTTTGTTAGCAGGCATAGTAGAAATATAATAAGCTGAAAGGGCACAGGCACTGAACGGCTTTCCTGTTAGCAGAGGTGAGCCTGCCCTAACAAGGTTAAATGAGACAATACAGTGAAGCTTCCAAATACTGTTACTCAAGTTTATCTGTTGCATGGATTAATGCTAATTTATTTCCCAGTATGATCACTGGGTTCCTGGCACAAGCTGACACAAAGTTCTATTGTTGTATTGGAATAAAATGACTGAATATTCATGTTATCTGAAATAATCTGATTCTGATCATAGAGGAGTAGAATATATTGTTCACATGGGAAGAGATCACTGTGATCTTTTTATTGGATGAAAACAAAGTATCACAGAAAAACAGAAATGCACGTGAGACCTGCTAAAGGTAAAACGGAAAACGTAGAAGATTAGGGGAAACTCTTTACTTGACCTCAATCAGTCTTTGAGGTTTCACGCTATCATATGAATATTTTATCCTAAGCAAATATTTATAATATGGTGAAGAACCTATGATGAGTGTATTTCAGCCACAGAAGAAACGTGTCTGCTTTTTTTAATACTATAGTCAAAATTTATTGTGTGGATAAAAATATGTTAAACTAGTAGACAATGTGTACTGGAGCATAGTCTTCTATTGGACTCTACTTAGAGGATCCATTACATTAAAACCACAGAATCACAGAATGACTGAGGCTGGAAGGGATTTCTAGAGGTTATCTGATCCAACCCCCCTGCTCAGGCAGGGCTACCTAGAGCAGGTTGCCCAGGACCATGTCTAGGCGGCTTTGGAATATCTCCAGAGAGGGAGACTCCGCAACCTCTCTGGATAATCTGTGCCAGTGCTCTGTCACCCTCTCAGTAAAGTGCTTCCTGATGTTCAGAGGGAACCTCCTGTGTTCCAGTTTGTGCCCATTGCCTCTTGCCCTGTCCCTGGGCACCACTGAAAAGAGCCTGCCTCCATCCTCTTTGCACCTCCCTGCAGGTGTTTATGCACATTGATGAGATCCGCTCCTGAGCCTCCTCTTCTCCAGGTTGAACAGTCCCAGCTATCTCAGGCTCTTCTCACAGGAGAGGTGCTCCTGTCCCTTCATCATCTTGGTGGCCCTTCATTGGACTCTCTCCAATATGTCCATGTTGCTCTCACACTGGGGGCCAGAACTGGGCCCAGTGCTCCAGCTGTGGCCTCACCAGTGCTGAGCAGAGGGTAGGGATCACCTCCCTCCACCAGCTGGTGATACTCCTTTTAATGCAGCCCTGGATACCACTGGCCTTCTTAGTGGCAAGGGCATGTTGCTGATGCATGTTCAACTTGGTGTTTACCAGGGTCCCCCTTCATTCCATTCTCTTGAGACCCCACCTGGAGTACTGCGTTTAGGTCTGTGGCCCCCAACAAAAGAAGGACATGGAACTGTTAGAGCAAGTCCAGAGGAAGGCCACAAAGATGATCAGAGGGCTGGAGCAGCTCTCCTGTGAAGAAAGGCTGAGAGAGTTGGGGTTATTTAGCCTGGAGAAGAGAAGGCTCCAGGGAGACTTTCGAGTACATAAAGATGTGTACAAGAAAGCTGGGGAAGGACTCTCTCTCAGGGATGGTAGCGATAGGACAAGGGGGAATGGTTTTAAACTAAAAGAAGGTAGATTTAAATGAGATATTAGGAAGACATTCTTTACTCNAGATATTAGGAAGAAATTCTTTACTCTAAGGGTGGTGAGGCACTGGAACAAGTTGCCCAGAGAAGTTGTGGATGCCCCATTCCTGGAAGTGACCAAGGCCAGGCTGGGTGGAGCTTGGGCAATGTGATCTAGTGGAGGATTGGAAGTAGATAATCCTTAAGGGGCCCTTCCAACCCAAACTATGCTATGATTCCATAATTCTGTGATCACCACCCTCTTGGCCTGGCTGTTCAACCAGTTTTCAGTCCACCCTCTGTCTGCTTGTCCAGCTCATACCACAGCAGTTTCTCTATGAGGATCTTATTGGAAACAGTGTCAAAGGCCTTACTAAAGTCCAAGTAGACAATATCCACTGTTCTCCTCTCATCTACCAGGGCAATTATTTCGTCATACAAGGTTATCAACTTGGTCAAGCAAGACTTCCCCTAAGTGAATCAATGCTGACTACTACTGATGATTTTCTTGTCCTTCATGTGCCTGGAAATGGTTTCCAGGGTTAGCTGCTCCATCACCTTCTCAGGGACCAAGGTGAGACTGATGAGCCTGTCGTTTCTGGGTCCTCCTTTGTGCCATTCTTAATGATAGGAGTGACACTTCTCCCAACAGCCATGATTGTTTAAAGATTACCAAAAATGACCTTGCAACAACATCTGCCAGCTCCCTCAGCACTCCTAGGTACATCCCATCAGGACCATGGACTTACGTATGTCCAGTTTGCTTAAGTATTTCCTGATCTGATTCTCTTCCATGAAGAGTACATATTTCTGGCTCTGGAGTTNGGACTCTACTTAGAGGATCCATTACATTAAAACCACAGAATCACAGAATGACTGAGGCTGGAAGGGATTTCTAGAGGTTATCTGATCCAACCCCCCTGCTCAGGCAGGGCTACCTAGAGCAGGTTGCCCAGGACCATGTCTAGGCGGCTTTGGAATATCTCCAGAGAGGGAGACTCCGCAACCTCTCTGGATAATCTGTGCCAGTGCTCTGTCACCCTCTCAGTAAAGTGCTTCCTGATGTTCAGAGGGAACCTCCTGTGTTCCAGTTTGTGCCCATTGCCTCTTGCCCTGTCCCTGGGCACCACTGAAAAGAGCCTGGCTCCATCCTCTTTGCACCTCCCTGCAGGTGTTTATGCACATTGATGAGATCCGCTCCTGAGCCTCCTCTTCTCCAGGTTGAACAGTCCCAGCTATCTCAGGCTCTTCTCACAGGAGAGGTGCTCCTGTCCCTTCATCATCTTGGTGGCCCTTCATTGGACTCTCTCCAATATGTCCATGTTGCTCTCACACTGGGGGCCAGAACTGGGCCCAGTGCTCCAGCTGTGGCCTCACCAGTGCTGAGCAGAGGGTAGGGATCACCTCCCTCCACCAGCTGGTGATACTCCTTTTAATGCAGCCCTGGATACCACTGGCCTTCTTAGTGGCAAGGGCATGTTGCTGATGCATGTTCAACTTGGTGTTTACCAGGGTCCCCCTTCATTCCATTCTCTTGAGACCCCACCTGGAGTACTGCGTTTAGGTCTGTGGCCCCCAACAAAAGAAGGACATGGAACTGTTAGAGCAAGTCCAGAGGAAGGCCACAAAGATGATCAGAGGGCTGGAGCAGCTCTCCTGTGAAGAAAGGCTGAGAGAGTTGGGGTTATTTAGCCTGGAGAAGAGAAGGCTCCAGGGAGACTTTCGAGTACATAAAGATGTGTACACGAAAGCTGGAGAAGGACTCTCTCTCAGGGATGGTAGCGATAGGACAAGGGGGAATGGTTTTAAACTAAAAGAAGGTAGATTTAAATGAGATATTAGGAAGACATTCTTTACTCTAAGGGTGGTGAGGCACTGGAACAAGTTGCCCAGAGAAGTTGTGGATGCCCCATTCCTGGAAGTGACCAAGGCCAGGCTGGGTGGAGCTTGGGCAATGTGATCTAGTGTAGGATTGGAAGTAGATAATCCTTAAGGGGCCCTTCCAACCCAAACTATGCTATGATTCCATAATTCTGTGATCACCACCCTCTTGGCCTGGCTGTTCAACCAGTTTTCAGTCCACCCTCTGTCTGCTTGTCCAGCTCATACCACAGCAGTTTCTCTATGAGGATCTTATTGGAAACAGTGTCAAAGGCCTTACTAAAGTCCAAGTAGACAATATCCACTGTTCTCCTCTCATCTACCAGGGCAATTATTTCGTCATACAAGGTTATCAACTTGGTCAAGCAAGACTTCCCCTAAGTGAATCAATGCTGACTACTACTGATGATTTTCTTGTCCTTCATGTGCCTGGAAATGGTTTCCAGGGTTAGCTGCTCCATCACCTTCTCAGGGACCAAGGTGAGACTGATGAGCCTGTCGTTTCTGGGTCCTCCTTTGTGCCATTCTTAATGATAGGAGTGACACTTCTCCCAACAGCCATGATTGTTTAAAGATTACCAAAAATGACCTTGCAACAACATCTGCCAGCTCCCTCAGCACTCCTAGGTACATCCCATCAGGACCATGGACTTACGTATGTCCAGTTTGCTTAAGTATTTCCTGATCTGATTCTCTTCCATGAAGAGTACATATTTCTGGCTCTGGAGTTTCCCACATCTCTGGGGCCTGGGATTCCTTAAGACCAATCTTGATCATAAAAACTGAGGTGAAGAAGACATTCAGAACCTCAGCATTTTCCATGGCACCACATCCCTCCCCTCATTCAGCGATGGGCCCACGTTTTCCCTAGTCTTTCTCTTGTCACCGATACAGAAGTCCTTCTTTTGCCTTTGACTTCTCTGGACAGATTCCATTCCAGTTGGGATCTGGCTTTCCTAACTTCATCCCTGCATGCTCGGACACTGTCTCTGCATTCCTCCCGGGTTACCTGTCCCTCCTTCCAACATCTGTATGGTTCCTTTTTGTCTGTAAGTTTTTGGCAGGAGCTCCATGTTCATCCACACAGGCCTAGCATTTTTTCCTGACTTCCTATTAATTGGGATGGACCTCTCTGGAAATTGAAGGAAATAATCCTTGAATATTAACCAGCCTCCTTGGGCGCCTCTTCCTTCCAGGGCCTTGTCCCACAGAACTCTCCCAAGCAGATCTTTGACGAGGCCAAAGTCTGCTTTCCTGAAGTACACTGTTGTAATCTTGCTTTTTGCCCTCTCCTCACATCAAGATCTTGAATTCCACCATCTCATGGTCACTGCAGCCAAGACTGCCTTTCACCTTCACATCCCCAACAAGCCACTCATTATTGTACATTGTCCATAAATGATACCTATATGTTCAAATAATTTGAATTGAATTTCAGGACTCAAGTTGCTTGGCTTGAGAACTAAGAGAATTTATCAGTGGGTAAATGTAGCTTGCTATCATATCACCTTGAAAAGGGGAAAAAACATCTTCACATGAACAGACGAGTGATGATAGTCTTGTGGCTTTCCATTTTACCATCACATACAGTCTTTCTGCAAACAATGCCCAGTTTGTCACTGTGATGGCCATTAATCTTAAGTTGATTTATCTGACCTGCCAGTAAGAACAGTTTTTTTTCTGTAAGACATGGATCAACTTGTACCCATATGGGAGCAAAATGTGAAAAAAAGAAAGTAAAGTTGTAATGGAAATGGAGTACAAGGGCATCACTTTTCTATCAAGTATAAATGATAGAGGGTGACTGAGCATGTGGCCAAACGAGAGTAGGAATGCATAAAAAGTAAGGCATAAATGGAGAACTGAGAATTTGCAGAAATACATAAGCAGGTAAATAAGACATCTTTCAGTGAGATATGTAGCAAAAGCATTGTAGGGGACTGAGAAGACTGAAAGACAGGAGAAGTCTGAAAACTGAATGTTTTTTTTTTCTTCACATCAGTTCTTTCAAATAAAAATATGAATATATTTTAAATAAAATAATTTTACAATTTTAAAATAAATATATTTCAAATAAAAATATGAGTATATTAACTGTTGGACTTGATGATCTTAGAGGTCTTTTTCAACCTAAATGATTCTATGATTCTATATGTAAAAGACGAATTTATTTAGGAGGGAAAAGTAATGCTGAAGTAGGATGGGATTACGGTGTGTGTATGTGCTAAAAACTGAAACATATGTAGAGGACTGGTCCAGGAGAAGAATCGATACCAGCAAGCCTGATTTCAAAAGTATGAAATTATACACAATTCCTGACTCAGACTTCTGTTTTCTCTTGCCTAAAGGTAGGACATCACGCTCTTTTAATACCCAGTATTGAAACTTTCCAGTGGCCTTCTGCAAGGAGCAGAAGGAGTAGTATCTAGAGTTTTAGGCAGTAAGATTTAGTTTCATTTTTCCTTCAAGTTCTGCAAAAGGTAATGCAGAGGAGATAAATTGCAGTATAACAGAGTGGAGAAAACTTCAGGGAAATAAAGTCTCATCTTACAGCAGTCCAAAATTTGGCAGAAGAGTTGCTTCCTTCTCTATGTTTGTATCAAAGAACAGTGCTGTGCTGTAGTGTCGTTCTTTATTATCAGTCTGCTGTATCTGTGGACGGAAAATCTATGGGTAGTGATGTATGGCATCACTGGCAAAAAAGTCATGGAAGCACATTTTAAGAAGGAACCTAAGGAAGACTTAAAACCTCTGCGTGATGGGATCAATGTGGTCTAACCAGAGGCATATCCGCTAATCCCAGCATGAACAAACAAGGGTTTAGTTACTGTGACCATCTCATAACAGTATTACTGATGACCGATAGTGCTGAGTTTGGATTTTTTTCTTTCTTTTTTTTTCCCCTATATTTTGTTTAAAAAATGATTTTTATGTGACCCCAAAAAATGTTTGAATTGTTGTTGGTTCCAGGTGAACTGTTCTGGAAAACTGTATTTTTGTCAGGTATTATGTATTAAGTCTTGAAGTCTTTTCTTTTCTTTTGTCCTCCTTTACCCTTAAAACAAGGAGACTTTTTTCTTTCTTTTTTTTGGTAGAAGAACAGTTTTTTGTTGTCACTGCAATTTTATTCCGTTAGGCCCAAGGGTTTCCATTAGTAGAAGGCACTGGAGCAGCAATGATGTGCTTACTCCCTTAATGAGAGGTCTTTCATCAATAAATAGATTGCTAACATGCATGGTCAGTGTAAAAGTGTGACTTCAGACATGAAGGTGCAGGATCTCATGCGCTCTGTGCCAGAGTACGGACCTCTTGCTGAGTTGTGTGGGTTTCCTGATCAGAATGAGTAGTTCTTGGTTATTTTACAGAAAGCATCCAAATACCTCCTTCAGAGCATAGCTGTCTACTTGACCTGTTAGAAGTTATTCCTGGAGAGAGATGGGGCAAGGTAATGGCAAGCAGGCAGAACCAGCACCCAGTGCAGCAGCGCTGGTCTGGCAGATGAATGTCTTCTTTTTGTGCAGGTTTAAGCAATGGCCGTATGTGTGAGGCAGTTGATACTGTTTATAAGATGTGGAATGATTCGTCTCCACAAATTGGATTATTCAGGATGAAAGTCACAATTCATTACTTGTTTCTGTGTGAGTTCTTGTACAAAAGCCTCAGATAGATGCTTATGTTAATCCCTGCCACCAGATTACAGGTTTAAAAAGATCTGCTTAAAAATCAAAACCTGATATTGTGGTCTACTCCAGATGCTTGGTGCCATTTGGTGGAGTTGTGGTGGTTTACAGTAGTTGGGAATCTGGCTCAAAACTCATTATACATGTGAGAGAAGATCTTATTAAAGGAAAAGCAGCAGGCTGCTTAGCCAGTTCAGCGTGATGCAATTCAAAATTCAACTAGAAAGGTACGTATGTAGTAAAGAGCAGCAACAGCAGCATGCTTTGCATTTTCTAGGCAGTCAAGTCTCCATCATGTAATCCATTTATCTTGGATGGTTTTTTTGTTCTACTTGCAGTCTTCCTATTTTTTTTTTTTGGTTAAACTTGCCTGGTTTCATTGGTATGCCAGTTGTACTGTCGTATCAGGCAATCCAATCTTGGAGTAGTATTTTGGAGGGCTGTTTCTAAGTCCTTGCTGAATTTTATGCCAACTTGGCATTTTGTCACAACAGATGTGTCTGCAACCCTAAAACTCTGATACCTTTGTAGAGCTTTGAACGGCCAAGCACTGGCACACCAATTGTCCCAACTAGTTGTGTCATTGTAGAATTACTTTAGCGTGCTATCAAACATGCTGAGTTTATAGGATTTTGACATTTGTTTTAATCTTCACTACATTCCAGTAATGGATTCATGGCTTTAGAAGAAAAATAAAAATAACATCTGAAAATTACCTAGCACTGGAGCTTCTTAGTTCTAAAGTTCTAGTTCTAGTTAATGATATGAAGTAATTCACAGAATTTAGAATTTCATATTCTTTTCTGACTCATTAGTTCAGCCACTGCTTGAGTAAGGAGCTTGTCTGCACCTCTAAACAGGACGCTTTCCTCTCCTGCTTCACACCCATCCACCCTGGGGGGTGCTGGAGTTTAATGCTTTCCTCCCTCCACAGTTTTTTTTTGCCTCCCTCTGTCAGATCAATAAAATGAGGAGATTATCAGTGTCTCCTTTGGGGTGTGATTGTCCCTCTCTTTTGCGCAGCACATGTGTTCCCTGGACCAGAGGCGATCACCAGGAGGGGTTGCCAGGCCTTGGGTTGCAAAGGAGGTGAATAAGTTGTAGTAGTTCCACAGACTTGTGTCACCGTATTGGACTTACACTTGCTGTAGATGAGGTGGACTTCAACACATAAGTGGGATAAGCAAAAACATTCCAGATGTTTGGCTTGGGCTGGGAAGACAGGTTGAATTCAGGTTGTAGGCCTGTTTTTAATGGCTTGGATTGATTCAGTTTTGGCTTAAGCTGTTCCTAGATAACAAATCAGTGTGTTTTCTTGTATATGGGTTCTTGCATTTTATGTATTTTGGGAACATGAATTAAAATTTAGCAAGATAAAAATACTGCATTGCAAGAGCTGTATTTCCGGGGAGATAACAATAACCCATCGCTTCCTCTGAGCATCCTGTGTCAGAGACCTCAGACTAAACTCCTAGTACTTGTTTTGCAGATTAAGGCAAGAGAATGACATGGTTGACTCGGCTCCTCAGTGGGAAGCTGTGCTACGGCGACAAAAGGAGAAAAATCAGGCAGATCCAAACTACCGGCGATCCAGGCATAGATCTCGATCGTATGTACCCCGTGCCCACTTTGACGTGAAAACTGAAGCTGCTGTGGCGTGTTAAAATGTAGGAGGAATACCTCCACACTGGAGATATTCCTGTTGTATTGCTCTCAGGTGCTGAGGAACAGCAACTTTCACGTGGCACATCCTAACATTAGCAGATTTGTTTTTGTGGTCTAAATCTCTTACTATAGTGATTTGAATTTCAGGGTATGAATAACACAGAAAGGGCTTTGTAACACACCTGAACGGTAACTCATTCCATTACCTTGGATGAAGTCCTGGATGGTTTTAGTTCTGTAATGAGGACAGTAACTCCTGCTTCTGGGCAGCATGTCTGTGAAAACATTCAGATTTTGTGTGATAGGTGCAGGAATTTTTGTGAAAAGTGTGTATGCATCTTTAGTCAATACAGCATCTGCAGGGTTGTTCCAGGGGAGACCAGCTACTGATGTCTCCATGTCAAATTACCATTAGTACGCATCAGCCAGTGATTTATTGCATCCTGATATCAGGACTTCCATGATGGAGCAGTGCTGCTAGGCTGTCCTGCTGATGGCTGCTTTTGACATGGTGAAGTTGTCAGCTTCTAAAATTATTTCTATCAAACTGATGAAAATATTGGCTTATTTTAATGTACTTTTTTTAATGGCATGTTTTTGGGGTATAGACACGGTTTGTACTGTGTTTGTGTCCAGCCTAATCTGACATCCAAAGCAGAGCCAGTGGCAGATCCTGGCAAGCAAGATAGGGTAGGGCAGGGCAAGAAGAGCAGCTGTGTGGCATTGGAAGAGAAAGCAAGTGAGAGCAATCTTTGAAACTATGTCCCCATCCTCACTGCCTGGCTAGAATAGATGATTGTCCATCTCCGAAGCTGATGGCATAACATGTGGCCTCTGTAACACACTTACACAGATACTTCCCTTTAATGTCTTTTCTTAAATTTGCCTTTCACGTTACGACTGGACCAACAGAGCCTGTATAATGCCTTAATAGATTATTTCATTCTTACTAATAGAAACTGTAATCTACACTGAAGTTTCTGGTATTAAAATGCCCTTGAGTTCTGTTCTCAGTTACCCACAGTGCTGAAACTCATTTTTATCTTATTTCACAGATTACAGTTTTTTTTTTTTTTTAGTGAGAAAGAGAATTTGCCATTAAAATTCCAAATGTTGGAATTTCTACTTAACTGGTTTTGTACAGAGTTATTCACTTTCAGCTGTACAAAAGTCAAATGTTATTAGGTGTAATTATACAATGATATGTTACTAAAAATCAGGAATATTAAAACTCACTTGTATGGACGTCACAATACAGCTGATCAATTTTGATTTACATTTTTGTTTTTACTATATACAGCAAGTGCTGTAAACTGGGAAATGCACTCAGTTAATCATGGCTAGATGATATTCATAGCCAACTTCTCTTTTTTTTCCATATGCCAAGTAAATTTCATTGCTTGGACAGCACAGGCTCCCTCTTGTGGCTAACTAAAATTATGAAATGGGTTTTATTTTCTAGCATAGTGACACTCTGGGTTATATTTTATTTCAATTACTATTAGCAAAAACTGTAGATGTATAGTGTCTTACAAAACAAAGGAAGGTCCTAGAGAATGCAAAGAAACGGAGATGTCCTGAAGATTTTGGATGACTCCTCATTTCTTTTCCTTATTGAGTTAATGATGATAACATTCCTCCATTTTGTCTCATTCTTCAGTTAAAAAAAACAGCAAACAAAAACCCAAAACAAGCCCAAACCCCCAAGTATGGCATAGATATTTAATGTATGCCAGTATGAACTGAAAAAGTAAAATGTGAATTGCTTTAAAAGTGCTTTTTAAAAAGTTTAGTAAATGGACTTTAACTCTTTGAATGGCCAAATCAAACAAGATGGATAAGCCCTAGCTGCAGTAGGTTGTATGAGCATTTATTTAATTTAATTTGGCTCAGCTGTTTGCTTACATGGCTGGATGCAGGTCAGAGGCAAGGGAAACAAGTGATTCCCTAGAGTGCAGGGTATGGTTATTTTTATTTTTAAATCTGGTCATATGGTCACTTCGATCTGCACATTTAACAACTGATACAAAACCTTCGTTTTAATAATACAGGTAAGTCTTTCACATTAAGTTCCTTGTTACAGTCAGCTTAACTAGAGGTTCATTTTGGAAGTGTGAAGTAATGACTGAAACATTTTTATTGTGTCTGGTGCATTGCATTTCATTCGTTTGATTATGAGCAATATTAATCATTGTTTGTGGCAGGTGTTGGTGTCTCCTTGGTCTAAGGAATAAAGATATTTGACAAGAATTTGACCTTTCTTTCTTCTAAAAAAATCAGCAGATATAGAGAGCTCCCAGTTCTAGTTCTACAGGGTTTATTTTTAAGAGTTCACGTAAAACATCTGTGTAGCCAAAGGGCTTTTTTAATTAAGAAGAATGGCCATTAAAATTCCATGGCTATTTAAATTTACCATTTGTGAATCAAACTGAAATGTTAATATGGCTGCAGATGCAGGCACAAAAAATGACGTGGACATTATTAACATGTAGGGTTGTTTGAGATTGTAAAAAAACAAATAGCAACAAACAAAAACCCTAGAGATGCACCACTTACTGGGAATTCCCACTAGGTTTCTTGTACATTAGAGAAACTGATTAGCGTACAAATTGTCCAAAAGCTATTGTCTGTTTGAATCTTGATTCAGATACTGCAATAGGACAATCTGAGTATACGCTGTGTGTCCAAACTGTGAGTTCTAAAACAATTCACAATAAAAAGGTGAAAGCAAAGCAAAAGAGAGATTGTGATCTGGCTTTAAAGATTTAATGTCATGGGCTGATAAGAGCTGAATTTCCAATGCAGTATTTGCAATACCTACATTACACCCTAACAAGATCTCTCTTTTTATAGACTTTTTTTCATTTTGGAGTGATAATGTTCCTGCTGCCTTCAAAAGAAGCAAGAACAGACCTTTTATAGAAAAATTCTTCTATTCAGATACTCTACCTGTATCATATTTCTGAATATGCTTTTGTTGGGAGTTAACTTGAATAAATGCTGCAAGGTTATCCCAGTATTGTAGCATTTCTTAAACAGGTGGAAAATAAATAATATTATGAGAATTCCTAAAAACATTTGCTTGAGGAATGGTTGTGGTTAGCCTCTTTTCTTTGTGCTTTTTTTTTTTGTTCATCGGATGCCATGTTTGACTTTACAGGTATTTTACAGCAATGGTTTCCTTATTAGTGTAGTTGTGAGGTGGAAGGAAGAGGAGGAGGGAGAGATGGTGGAGATCGCAGAATTAAACACCCAGAGCTGGCCACAGGAGGCAAGAGGCACAGTTCACTTTTCCTAGAGAAAGGAGAAATGAAGGTTACTTCTTATTTAACCATTCTCTTCCCACACTGCTCCACAAATTAGTATTTCTTCCTGCAGGTGAGGCTTCATGTGATGTTTGGTGATACCATGAGATTTATGGCCACAGCCTGAATGGTTGTATTTCCATGAATAAGTAAATGCAACGAGCTGATCAGATGGGTTAGTGGTGTGCACAATGTCCTGTTGTGTGGGAGTCCTGGGTTTGGGAGTGACCTTGAGGCTTTGCTTCCTCAGGCAAATGGGCTTATGAGCATGACAAAGCCTCCCTGGAGAAGCTGGCATTTTTCAGGGAACTTTCGCATTCCCCACTGCCTGATTATGCAGACTCAGAAGAGGATGCCTATCTTCCCAGCCTCAGGGTGAATAGAGAGTTTGCAGCTGCTATTTTGTGAGCAGGGGTTTGCAGGGAAGGAGGAATTAATTAAAAACTGGGGGGTGAAAATGGCTCTTAAAAGCCACTGCATACCAAGCTACTGCATCAGGGAGTTAAAAACAACTTGGGCTGGTGTAAGAAGGAGAGAAGGAGAAGTAAAATGCAAGAAACAGGAAAAACAGGAAGGGAGAAGGAGAGATGGAGAAGTGAAAACCTGAGAAAATGTGTTACAATAAATAAGAGCATGTGAAGCCACAAAAACCTTTGAGCACTAAGAAAAATCAGACTGCAAGCTAGTTGTGGCTGTAGCTGTTGCCATCACGAAGACCTGAGCAGTCAGAACAGGCAGCAGGGTGGTCCGTGAAGGATGGGAATTACCTGGGTTCTGCTGCGTGGCACTGCCTGGGAAGCCGTCCCACCTTGAAGCCCAAGAAGGTTATGCATTAGTTTGTATTAGTCCCATTAGGGAATCACAAGTATAAAGTTGTTTCTCACTGTTTTGTCTCTCTGGTATTTACAAAGCATTAAACTGGTATCTTCTAGTACCTCTACACCTGTAAAATCTAAAAAAAAAAAACAAAAAAAAAAAAAAAAAAGTAAAAAAAATTACCATTCCTAAGTAATCTGTCTTTACACCAACTGTAAAACATTTACTGAAATATAGATGTCTCTGAACGTTATTCCCAGACTGAAGTCTCAAAATGAGCCAAAAATAGTAACGATGAAATAAAAAAAAAAAAAGAGGGAAACTTGTAGTGACAGAGAACAGTTTGGAATTACTGTTGATATGGTTCTGTTGCTGGCAGCAGGGAGCCAATTTAACAGATGCTAAAAGGCAGAACTCTGCTGTCCTCCCTGATTTTAATTGAAATCTGGATTATTTCACTCCAAAAGCATCTTTGATTATGATAGGCTCTTTTGTTTAAAGAAAAAAAAAAAAAGCTTTATCATCTGATGATGTAAGACTTAATCTATGAGAAACCGTGACTTCAGTGGGAGCATTTATGCATGTTGAATTCATCTAGAAGTTGGATCCCTCACATCTCAAATGGTGTAGGACAGTCTAGCAGTCTAGCTGTCTACACTGAGTTTATATAATCCCAGTGAAAGGGTTATCTGATCGCTCCATGCAGATGCACTCCCTGTCACTGTGCAGAGTGCTTACTTAACCTATTATGCTGCGTGGGTTTGGTGAATTATAGGGAGGGTAACAGTGGGAGTTTCACACTAACCCTGCGATGAAATAGAACAAGAGAAATAAAAAGAAAGGGTATCCAGTCTGGAGACAGTATTTTCTGTATTTCAGTGGAAAAGATAGGCATGCCATCCAGTCTTGCTTTACTACATCTCCATGTGGGCAACACAGAAATTAAAATTTTGGCAAAGTAATTTCTCCATGAATGAAATACTTGCTAAAATATGTGTGTGTGGGGGAGAGTTGCTGTTTTTTTTGGTTTTTGTTTGTTTGTTTGTTTTGTTTTGTCCCAGGCATGACAAAGTTAAATAAACAAAGTAGAAAGATTACTTTGAAATGACTAAAAAGTAGGGACTGTACTGTGATCACAGAAGAGCAACGGTACTCTTTACTGCTACTCACAGGGGATGGCCAGGGATTGATCCTTGCTGTGTCAGCCTAGCATGGTCTGTCCCTCCTCCTGCCCACAAAGGGCTCTGTGGGCCACAGGGTGTTTCTCAGGGCCTTTTATAAAGGTGTTATTCCAAAACAGACTGTCCTCAGCTGGTTAACTGGGTAGCAGTAACTTGGCACTGCTTTGTCTTGCAAAGAGAAGCTCTTCTGTCATTTATGTTTTATGCATACTCTTGCTGAAGGCTAGTGGAACAGGACTTGTGATTTAGAAGAAATGACTTTTCAGTTAGAATAAAGCAAGAAAATTTAATGCATTTTCTGAGATAACAAACCTTAAAATAGAAGTCACGTGTGGGTTACACTTACCATGGTTTCTGTGCAGGCTGTGCTCTTAAAATTGGTTACGGAACAGCAACATGTCAGATGACGGTTTTCACGGTTCTGCCTTTGTTCTCTTTGTTGGTATTTGTAGGAGAAGCCCAGATGTACAAGCTAAAGAAGAGCTCTGGAAACATATTCAGTAAGTAAGGTTCTCACAGAGTCCAAATGACTGCTGTGTTGCCGCTCATATAATTAATTACATGCCTTGCACTGTGGCTATAAAGTATTACATTCATTTTTAGTTATGTGCCTCGATAGATTATGCAGGTGTAAATGACTTGTAGAAGATACTGCAGACCACTGAATGCACTGAATACAGATGCCCCTTGCATGTAGATGAATTATAAAGAAAAACTCCAGTATTTTAGAGCTGGGGCTTCCAAACTGTCCTTGTTTGTACTACTGATGCTTTTAGGATGAGGCCCCCTGTTCTATTACACCTAAAACCACTAGTTGGGAAGATTAACTATTCCAAAGCATATTTGATGTTCAGTATACACTATATTCCTATATATTGTGAAGCTACAAGATCAGATTGCAGGGAGGTGAGAGGAAGGTGGAACAGGATGTGACATGCAGTTGAAGCAATGAAGGTGAAGTTAGACACATTTCTTAATAGGCTTCCTATTTTGATGTCAAGATAGCTTCAGGGCTGACAATAGCTTGTTTCAGTAAATCTTTCAAGCCTAATATAATAATAATAAAAAAAAGATCAGTTTTGCAGTTGGGAGCTACTGTTACATTTTCTACTTTGCCTAATGCTTTCTAGGAAGGAACTTGTGGATCCATCTGGCCTGTCTGAGGAGCAATTGAAAGAAATCCCATACACTAAAATAGAGTGAGTTTATATCAGGATTTTTCTCTGTGAATGTAAAAGCTCAGTAAAAATTCTTTTACTGTGAACCCTGTTATATTGAAATAGCAGTGGGCTTACACATAATCCCTAAGCTTTTATCTACCCCAAATGTTTATCTAGGATGGGTTGGGTGAGAATACTTCATATTTTTAAAACCTAGTATTTTCTGTTTCCCAAATAGGAAAAAAATCATCTTAATATCTCTCCGTATGTCACACACTCATGAACCTGCTGTATGTCTGTATGTTCAGTATGTACCCCTATGCCACCCATCAGTCTGTTCTATATGTTATGCACTACAGAATCAGGAGAACTGAATGCAGATAAGCAAATCCATTTATTTCTAAAACTTCTGCTTTGTTTCTAAATTTTCATTCTGGCCACCTAGAGCACTGTTTGACCTGTTCAACCCCTCTTCCCTTGCTTATCATGGGCAGCTGCCAGGGCGTATCCATTTCCTTAAGAACAGACATCTATTTCACTGTGATAATTGCCCATTTGGGATGCCATGTCTAATGCAACCAGCTGCCTGTGACAGAAACGGGATCGCACTTTGCATTATAATGTGCTTCTACAACACCACTAAACAGAAAAGGCTGATGTTAAAGCTGCATATATTAATGCATTATGTATTAAACGGTTTCATTTTCAAACATAGACATGCCAGTTTGTGACCTTTGCACTTTTAAAGTGCAAAGCACAGATTCAAAAGAAAAGCATTAGCCATTTAAATTCAGCCAGTGCAAAAAGCTGCCTGTTATGCTGTAAAAAAGAAACGGGAGCATCTCTCAGTCTGTAGCTGCATTTATCTTTTTATGACCAAGGTCTAATTTATTAACCTACTGTTGTGAATTTTGCGTCTCTTGTAGGACTCAAGGCGACCCAATACGCATTAGGCATTCACATTCCCCTCGAAGTTATCGTCAGTATCGGCGGTCCCAGTGCTCTGATGGCGAAAGATCTGTTCTGTCTGAAGTGAAGTAAGTGAATGGTATTATTAGCCATGTACTGTTTTAATCTGGCCCAGAACTTGTCCAGAGCTCATGGTTAGATTTGAAATAGCATATGTGATTGTTTGGTGCCGTAGGATTCAGGCAAGCTTGTAAATAGTAGGTCTAAGTGACTGAAAGAAGTACAACAGCATTTCTGGTCTGTTTTGGCCATAAATGCTTGCTTGAACCACTTGTAAGGGGGAAAAAAACGAAAAATAAACCTGTATTGCTCCGCAGCGGTGGACATGAAGTTTCTGAAGGCAGAAGAACTCATGAGTTGCTTTCCAAATATTAGTAATCTCTTTCACAGGAACTCTAGTACATACCTCCACAGCAGTGGGTGGGCCACTCTTTCCTAAAAGACTGATTTGTGAAGGAAATACTTATATTCTGCATCAAGAGGCTAGTTTTAGCTGGATGGCACCCTGAGAGATGTGTGGCACATGCATGATTTCAGATGGGACTCATCTCACATGAAGTCAGACTCTCTAGACCAGGAGGACAGAGGCCTTGGGATAGGGGTGGGATGAAAGGTGCACCAAAGGTGTGTCTGCCCACTGACTGCTGATAGTCAGCATGATAGCTTTTGGATGGCTAAAAGTGATAGGCCTTTCAGATTTTCCCTGTGTAACTCTCTGGGTCAGTTTCATTATTATTCTTGTGTACACTTACAGTTTACTTCATTGTAGCAATATCCACTTTGTAATATCATAATTCCAGTGCAAAAAATGATCTGGTGCCTCCGCTGCCTGTGACACGATCCTCAGACGCTAAAGGTCCCAGCATCCAATTGACTCAACAGGTTAGTAATTGTACTTCCTTTACAATTTTCCTGTTTTGGAGAGAGAAGGGTGTCTAGTGCTTTATTTAAATTAGGTCTTTGTTTTGCAGTGAAAATTAAGGCTGAGATTTTTTTTCAACTGCACTGTGACTGGAAATTTTACATTTTGCAGTCTGATTACTTTGTTTATATTTCCAAATATATGGAATTCCATAGCATATGCTCATGTGGACACCTGCTTCTGCTGCTGGAGGACCTTTTCTCAGCTTAAGTTTGCTGCTTCCTTAAGGTGACACCCTGTTCGCCACAGGAGGAAAATCCTTTTTCCTTAAGATTTCTTAAAAATTCTTAACATTTTTTAAAATTTTGCGATTTTTAAAAATATGCACGTTTGCTTAGGATGTGGTTGTAATGATAATCTACTGTAATTTTTTTCTTCTCTTCTTAGAGCTTTTCTGGTTGCTTGGACTTGAAACATTGCTTTTTTTTCTTTTTTTTCCCCCCCAAATGTTGAATAGTTTTTAACTTGCTGAAATCTAAAAAGGAGAGAACTTGTCTTTTTAAATGTAATCACTAGCTTTTATCATAAATTATGGTAACATTTCTTAGATTTGATAGTTGTATTAATCCCAAACTTGAGAAGCAAATTATATTCAAAAAGCACTTGCAGTTCTGTTATACAAGTACACTAAAGGAAAACAAAACATGCAAGGGAAAATTACAGACATATTTTCACCTAACTTCCAGATCCTTAGAAAGGTACATGTTGCTTCTCCTCTGAGAATTACTTGCTGTTTTACCTGGAGGAGGTTTTTCCAGCAATGCTGTAGGATTCCTGTGTACTTAGGAGAAGCTTTGTTACTTCAACACTATGTTTTAGGAACCTAGACGAACTTGTGTAGGCAGACTCCTAAATCTTCCTTACTTCTAGACTGTTTTTTTTTTTAAAATTATTATTTAAATTTGATTTTTATTATCATTGCTGGAAATGGGAGGTCATATATATGCTACAGCTTGTCCAGTAAAAATAGATATTATTTGTAATTCATAGAATCATGGAATCACAGAATATCCAGAGTAGGAAGGGACCCACAAGGATCATCGAGTCCAGCTCCCAGCTCCACACAGGACCACCCAAAAATCAGACCATGTGTCTGAGAGCGTTGTCCAAACGCTTCTTGAACTCCGGCAGGCTCGGTGCCCACTGCCCTGGGGAGCCTGTTCCAGTGCCCGACCACCCTCTCGGTGAAGAACCTTTCCCTAACACCCAGCCTGACCCTCCCCTGTCACAGCTCCATGCCGTTCCCTGGGGTCCTGTCGCTGTCACCAGAGAGCAGAGATCAGCGCCTGCCCATCCGCTCCCCTCGTGAGGAAGCTGCAGGCCGCCATGAGGCCTCCCCTCAGCCTCCTCTTCTCTGGGCTGAACAACCCAAGTGACCTCAGCCACTCCTCATGCGTCTTCCCCTCTGGACCCTTCACCACCTTTGCAGCCCTCCTTTGGACACTCTCTGATAGTTTCATGTCCTTGTTATGCTGTGGTGCCCAAACCTGCACACAGTGCTCGAGGTGAGGCCGCACCAGCGCAGAGTAGAGTGATTGTCCTCTGAAGAGTCTGTGTTGGTGTTCAGCAAGAGAAATCAAAGCAATGTAATTTCAAACATAAAATCAAAATAATGTGAAACATAAAACATCTCCTTCCCCCACCAGTCCTCATGTCTGTTAATCTGGCATGTGGATATGCCAAAACTGCATGCTAATACTGTATGTAAAGTGGAAATTGCACAGAATATAACCAGCAACACATGTCCTATTTTGTCTTGTAAGCAGTTAGAATGACTTCAGCTTGAACAACTTTAAAACAGCAAATAGATCTTTCTCACTTTAAGGATAGCTAACACGCTACCTGTTCTTTGATAGCAATGAATTTCAAAGATACTTGTACTCCTTCTTATGGTGGAAATTGAAAAAGACGAGTTATCTATGTTATTTCTGTATGGATTAGCTCCAGCTGGAAGGAGGAAGTTGGCATACTTAAGACTAAGCACATTTATGTTTTTTATAGAAATAGGTAACTTGCGTGGTTGAATCCTGTTCAAAATCCACATCAGTTTATTTCCATTCTTATCCAATACTATGTGGCTTAAATTCACTGCCCTGGAAGGAATTAATGTTACAATGCTTGGTGTCCACTACCACTTCTCTTCTCCCTCTGCCCTAGAACCCCTTCCAACAGTGGCTATTAATTCCTAGTGAACGCTGCTCGCAGTGTTTGGCTAAATACCAAATAATTAGTCATGGTATTTCATGAATAGGGAATATGAATCCAAATAACACAGAGGGACAGCAGTTGGGAGGAGAAGGAGGAGGCAAGAGGGGGAAAAAGTTCTGTTTGATGCAATGTAGAGACTTTCATATCCCTGGTGTATACATACATAAACTGACATATCCTTAGCCTAAGGCTGTCATAGCAGTGGTTATCAAAATATGGTACTTAAATTCTACTATACCTTTTCACAAAATATTTTAATTTATTCCCTTCAGAGACGGAACGGATCTAAAGACAGCCTAATAGAAGAAAAATCTCAGCTACCCACTAACAGTGTCGATGGAAAACCCACCACTAAGACAATAAAAACCATACAGGTGTCACGCTTCAAGGTTGAGACTTGACTGCTGTAACTGAAGATGGTGAATAGATTTTATTCTTTGGAAACTGAGAATTTGTGTGTGCGTGCAAGGGAAGGAACTGAAGTTGAAGCAGTGGCAATTTCTTCAAGATATTCAGAAACGCAGCCTGCTTGCTGGGAAGGCCAAGCAGTACCTTTATCACCGACAGTGTTCTAGTTGTGTGACTGATTGAGGAGAAGCTGTCTGATTAGACAACAAAAAAGAAAAGTCCTCATAAAACAGAATGACCAGCAGTTACATTTCCAAAAAATGAAAAAAAAAATAGCTGCATCAAAATTGGCTTTATGGTCTCCTATGTAACTGAATAGCCTTTTCCCAAAAAATTACTATTAACTGATATGATCAGGACTAGACGCTTCAAGGGAAGCAAAAGTCATATTTTTGGCCAATTGTGCAATACAGTGTGATTTGAGAAGAATCATCACGTTCTGGGGATCTGCTTGTGCCCTGAAACATAAGGACTGCTAGCTCTTACATAGTTTATTTCAGTCTAGCACAACAACAGATGCTGGTGTTGTTAATACTGTTGTCAACACAATCAGTTTTTTAGTTCAGAAATAACAGACTCAGTAACACCCTGTAGCAGAGAGTTCCACAGATTATTCAGACTTACTTTCACTCAGCAGTTTTAAGTGTTCTCAACTGTGAATGTCCTTTTATGTAGAGGGACTATTTAATTGAACATTCCATACCATAAAAATACATCTGTCATCTTAATAGTAAACCATAGTGGAAAAAACTGGAGGATATGTACTGATACACTTTATTAAGATTGTTTAGCAACCCACTTAAGTACCGGTTAAACAAAACTTGTAGAGTAGGATTTAAGAGACCTAGCACATAGCCCTTTTTTTTTTTTTTAATAAACTAGACTAGTGAAGCCTGCCTTAATCTCTTTTCATATGAAATAATCAATTCTAATACCTTCTGTTACTCCTCTCTGAGCCATTTCTACTATGATAAAATGACAAAGGCAGTATTTCAGGTATGATAATTGCAATTTTTTTTTCTATTGTCAAAGTAGGAATAGTAATTTTTAATGATGCTGCACACTGAGCGCATTATCTTACAGTGTATATCTGAAGAGATGCCTAGCTCTTCTGTCCGATCACTTTGTACAAATAGCTGAAGCCATTCCTCTGCCTCTCATTTGTCCACAGTCATGGACAGCCTGCCTGGCTTTGCTATTAAGAAGTTTAGCAAAGCCTTTTTGTTTTGAAAGTAACTTTTCCTAAGTGTAAAACCCAAACTATACAATTTTTCAAACAGCAATGGAAATGGCTGTTAATGGTTTATGTGCCTTTTTACATCTGTCCTCCACAAACTCAACCACTCCACCACCTTTAGTGATTCACAGTGATCCCATGTCTTCTGCCCCTAGCAACACCATACCAGGAGACCGCAACCCTGTCAGAGAAGCAATACTGTTTGAGAACTGGAGTATTGGGCACCTAAGTTATGCTTTACAAGTGGCATAGTATATTAACTAACAAAACTGAGAAGTAAAACCTTGAATAATGTATTTTATTTTCCACAGTATGTCTAAATTCTTTAATGATCTGAGGTGGTCGAATGGATGCTACTAGCCAGGGTGAAAGCCATACATGTTGTATATTACCATCACAACACAGGTGTGTCTGCAGGTTGAGAGATACTATGTTGTTCTAGGGAAGGCAGATTCACCTGACATACATTTCTTTGAACACTTAGTTTGGATGGGGCTGCTTTTTCAGTGAACAATTGTAAGGAAAGGAAAGTGCTTAGAACCCCTCTGTGGTGCAAATGCTGTTTTCATGGATGTTCTTCTGCATTTTCTGTATTTGCTGCAGATGTCATCCTAGGATGTTGTTGGGCTTTGCTTAAAGTATTTGCACAAACTGCTTTGTAAGTCCGTTAAAAAGTGCCCCAAATTGACTTGAATGGTTTCATTATCATTTTTCCACTTTAAAGTGACTCTTTAGGATCTATTTTTCACACAGGCAGATAGTGATAGGATGAGGGGGTACGGCTTTAAATTAAAAGAGGGGAGATTTAGATTGGATGTTAGGAGGAAATTCTTTACTCAGAGGGTGGTGAGGCACTGGAACAGGTTGCCCAGAGGAACTGTGGCGGGCCCATCCCTGGAGGGGATGTTCAAGGCCAGGTTGGATGGGGCCCTGGGCAACCTGATCTAGTGGGTGGCATCCCGGCCCATGGCGGGGGGGTTGGAACTAGGTGTTCTTTAAGGTCACTGCCAACTCAAGCCATTCTATGATTCTATTTATGACTTTGAGTAGCATTCTCACATGCACTGGTTTAAAAAACAAAACAACACAAAAAGAAAACACTGTGGCAAAGATTGTGGTGATGGAGATTAATCTAGATCATCGCAATCTTTTGCAAGACTTGCAAGACTACTGAAATATGACAAGCCACACTAGAACTAGTTACAGTGCCCGTTATCAAAGCTACTCTTAATTTGTTCAAGAAGTTGTTCTAAGCTTGAGCGTTATACACTTCGTTGTAGTTTGTTGCTTTCTAAATCATTACCATTATTGGGGATTCCTTACTCAGGCACAGGCAAGTAGAATATATCTGCTACTTTAGGAGTATTTGCATTGTTATTATTGAGCATTATCTGTACATAGTGTCCGTGTCTTGCCAATCTTGAAATATTATTCATCAGGAAGAAAACTACTTGTAAGGTTTACATCCAACTTAATGTTTTCTGTATGTTGTCATCTGCCTGTGGGCTTTTATGTATTATTGCTGGATACCATCAGCCAGGTGTATGGCATTTTCCTTATCCCACTATATGAGAAAATAAGCTTGTATCTAGTCTGCTATTGATAGCTTTCAATTCTCAATTCACAGAAGTTGTTTTCTAACCAAGATAACTTTTTTTTTGCATTTAAATAAGAAACTTATAGAAAGAGTCTTGGTTTTGAGTTAGCAGTCGTTTTCCCAATGAGACTGTGTAGGAAGCAGGTTTTTAGCATGTCTAACGATCAGTCTGGAGTACTACAATACAGTTTTGTCGCAGCACAAGAAAGACTAAACTTAGAGCATGTATTACATGTTAGTGCTGGAACAAAGCAAAACTTTGACATCACTGTCCGCTAACAAACAGAAAAAGTTCTTCCGTGTACGTGTGCCTCCTTTCCTTTTGAGCTTCTTTTCCTTAGTCATTTGAGGAAAGGCACCTTTTCTTGTGAGCTTTTAAGTTTTGCGTGAGAGACTTAACAAGAAATCAATCACCGAAAGGTGTGGCACAGCTATGCTCTGTAGCCTTAAAACAGGAGTACAACATCTGTGAGCGGCTGGCCACTTACAACTCAGAGCTACGCCTACCCTGTCCGCAGTTGCTACCTTCCAGCTTTCTTGGGGCCTTCACTGCTTAGAGGCAGTTACATTCTCAGACCTGGAGTTTGGATGGTTCACCAGTCAAAATACTTGTACCTCCTGATGAGTTGGGCACAACACAGGTGACACATAAGCATGTCAAACAAAGTTTACTCTGGGGCTGGATGTCATACAGACCTGTCCTAAAATGGACAAACGACTGATATTTGAGACATTCTCATCCTAATTCTACTTCTAGTCTGCTGAAATGATCTCAGGCCAACAATTTTAAATGTGTGCCTCTGCATTTACCTCTTCTGAGACTTCTGTGAGTGCTATGAATAGGCAAGTTATGGAACTCTCTCACTTACTAGTTAGCAATGCCAACAGCATAGATATACCTCTTTGCAAAACACATATTTTATAAATAAGGAGGGATTGCTATCTGTACCACAAAAGCATTTTTTGTATATCCCAGATTGGTCCCCCTCCTTGTTAGCTGGTTTCTTTCATTAGGAGCTAGCCTTGACCTGCTGTTTTCTACACTGCACTAGTCAATATTCCTAACGTTGCAACTCATACTCTAAAAAAGCTCATTGTATTGAAGATGTTGGTTAAAAAAATCACTACCATTTAACTGCCAAATCAATCATCTTTACACAGGTGAATAGTGAACTGAATATATAGCAAATTTTCTTTTGGGAAAGCCTGTTTAATTCAAAGCTCTGTAGAAAGATGTTTTAAAACAACATACAAAAACATATCAATGATGTGATTCATATACTCTATGTACATTAAGTTAAGTATTCATGAAGCAACTGTGTGCTTTATTTTAAATTGAGTTTGATAGATGGCTGTGTCAATACTTGTGTCCAGGTTATTTAAAAAAGTCAAGTAAAACTTGAATTTTTAGGGCATTCCATGGTTGCCTGTGTGTCTTATTTACATTAACAAAGGAGAAGAACCTTAGAAATGTGGATTCATTTGACAGCACCATCTGGTAAAAGCAGGTGTAGTACCCATTAAAATCCACTTGAGGATACAGCTTCTCCGGAGTAAGTATTTTTCTTGGTAGCAGAAAGTTGTCAGCATTAGATTTCATATTTCCAATACATATCCATACTACAGCTTCCTTTCTTACCTAAAAATCACCAGAAAGCATCAACATTAGCCATCAAACCAAACACACAGATACCGAGCCAGCATGGCAAATGCTCTCTCTCCTCTTGGTGTGACCATTTTAATATCTCTCCTGTATTTGTCTCTGCAGTAAGAGTGAAGAAAACACTACCCCACTCCAGCCCGTCAGTTTATAGGACATATCTAACTTGCTGTAGTGTTAATATCTCAAAAATAGCAAGCACTATGTATTATTTCCTCAATATCAGAAGGTACTTGCCTTTCTTCATAAATTCTGTTAAATTTATTACATCCAAGACTCCTTGCCAGGCAAAAGAGATTTCAGATTTGCATTCAAGAATATGACTGGTCACCCACTGATTCAGATGGTTTTCATTCAATCAGTCTAGCCATATTGAAGTTGGATGCAGTATACTAAAAGGTTAAAGAGTAATTTGGAACATGACAGTTTTCTTTCTATGCACACCTCTCAAAAGTTCTGATTTTCATCTTTAATACAAAGAGCTCCCTGCCATAGAGCATTGGAGATGGATAACAGAGCGGAGGCTTGGTGCAACACCAGTCTAGTGCAAGTATCTTTGTTGTCTCCTGTGGTGGTTTTACCGAGCTAAACAGCCGACCTCCACCACAACCGCTCCCTCACTCCCCCTCCTCAAAGGAACAGGGGGAGAAAATACGATGGACAAGGGCTCAAGGGCTGAGATAAGGACAAGCAGGTTACTCACTAATTATCGTCACGGGCAAAACAGACTCAACACAGGGAGATTAATATAATTTATTACTATAACTAGCAGACTAGAGCAGTGAGAAACTAAAAGCAAACTACAAACACCTTCCCCCCATCCACCCTCTTCTACCTCCTCCCCCCGAGCGGCGCAGGGGAACGGGGAATGGGGGCTGCAGTCAGCCCATATCGCTGCGTCTGTGCCGCTCCTTCGTGGTCACTCTGCCCCTGCTCCAGCGTGGGGTCCCTCCCACGGGATGCCGTCCTTCCCGAACGGGTCCTGTGTGGGCTTCCCACAGGCTGCAGCTCTTCAAGAGCTGCTCCAATATGGGTCCGTACCACGGGGTCCATCCTTCAGGAGCAAACTGCTCCAGCACGGGTCCCCCACGGGTGGCAGCTCCCACCGGATCACCTGCTCCTGCGTGGGCTCCTC
>VXAL01007638.1:114357-131496 GCA_013399475.1 Chauna torquata | reverse complement strand
GCGGTCGGGCCGTGGGCGGGGGGCGCGCACGCCCCGCGCCGTGGCGGCGGCGGCTGCGTTACGTTGCCCGGCACCGTTTGCGGTGCCCGGAGCCCTCGCTCCGTTCGGCTGCAGCACCGCTGGCGGAGGATCCTCCAGGGCAGCTCTCTGCGGCGGCCCGGCACCGCTGGCGGTGGTCCTGGCGGTCACGGGCCGGCCTGGGCTTCCCTTCTGAGCGCGCTGGGTCCGCGTTTCTGCAGTAGCTGTCGTCTGAGAGACGGGGGGGTCACAGTGAGCCTGCTGCGTGCGGACGTCCTGATCCCGGGCGCCCTGGCGGTGCTGTGCGGCTTGCTGGGGGAGCACGCGCGGCACAGCCGGCCTCCGTTCAGGCAGGCGAAGTGCAGTAGCCCCGGAAGGGTGAAGGCTGGCAGAGGCTTGTTCCTGAGGGCGCAGTCTCCAGATTTGCTGACCCAGCAAGCGGAGGGTGTAGCTGCTCTGCGTGCGGGAAGAGGGAATAGAGCAGTTGCGTACAGCAGGAGGTGGGACCATGCCTGGAGAAAAAGCAGGGAGACATAGAGTGGGAACTAGTGCCCGCTGCAGAGAAACAGAACTATGCTCTTATCTGCCTTTCTTGCTTTCTGCTTCATACAGCTGCTATGGCCTGCTTGCTTGTTCTGCCTCCTCCTTCCATACTGGGAACTAGTGGAGTGGTTGTCTGGCAGCCAGAAGCCACAATTGCAAAGTCACAGAGGACAGCCTGATGTGTGACATCTTAGATAAATTACAGAAAGTCATCAAAGGGCTGTCAAATGCCCTAGAAATATAGAGGAGGCATGATTCATTGCAGCCTTGAGAGCTGGGCAAAAAGAGATAAATGTAAGAAAACGTTCAGGGGCAGGCAGAAGCACACAGCTTCTGGCCTTGAGAGATGTACAGACTTGCAGAAGCACAGAATTCATTTTCTGGTAATTTAGGCTCAGTCTGCATAACAGAAATTAGGTTTTGTGTCATTATCCTTATGCATCTCCCTAAAACAGGGTGTATTAGTGCTCTGGTCAGGGTTGTGGCACAACTGACAAATATTGTTAACATTAACTTTAAGCAAATTCACAGGCGTTACTTGCTTACGTTCACCATCTTTGGCTTGTCATTCAAAATGCTGTTTTGCAGATAAAGAAGATTGTTTTAAATATTTTCTCAGGCCTAACTCATATGTATGCATGAAGGTCAACACTTGGTGTGAAACTCTACTTAAAACACAAAAGTAGTTGATCTTGCAAGGGTCAGTCTTCAGATTGTTGCTGACAGCAAAGTTAGCGAAGCGGTTTCTCTGTTATGCCGATACAGTCAAGTGTTGCTGTGCAGCTCAGGTACAGCTGCCTGAATGGAAGTTTAAGTCAAGTTGAGCTAGTCCAGATTTGGATTACATAAACTAGCAGTATGGTGAAGAAAAAACTGTTAATGTTTGTGACATTTGTTATTTGTGCTTGGGGATACTGGAGGGCTCTAATACCTACGTGAGAAAGTATTCCAGCTATAAAGCAATGATTTTGTGAAACACTTGGTCATTTCAGGTTTCCCCAGAAGTTGTTACTGAAATAATCAGATACCTTAAGAAAAAAATGACCAGAGTGATTTTCATATGGTAGACATGGGTTAGGGACATTGGTCACAAATCCTGTTCAAGTTTTGCTGGTTCCTGTCTTTACTGGACAACTTGCAAGATAGCAAAAATAACCAGTGGGACAATTTACAAATGTCTGGAAGGAATTCTGCATTGCTGGATTTTATTTTATTTTATTTTTAATCTGGTTGATTTAGTCCAAGCAGGGATATGACTTTTTTTTTTGAAAATGACAATGTAATTCAAAAGGGAATGATTTAATAGTGGGCACTTCTGTGGCCAGTATTCTAGATGATCATAGTGAATCAGAATTCATAATCTCTGAATCCATGAATGTTGTCTTTGTTACAACTGTCTCCATGAAACCAGTACATGCTAGCTTGAGTGCATGCTTAGGAATAATTATTACATATCGAGTGGCTGGAAGTGTCCTCCTGAGGTAAAAAGAGGTATCTTACTACCACATTTTAAGTATTTAGTGACTTTGACAGAGGGTGCTGGTGAATTGTGCTGTGGCAGGTTAAAATGTTGCTGTCCCATCAATGAGCTTCATTGTTTGGCCACAGATTACTGTACACATTGCATGGTTAGCAGAAATAAATTATCTAATCTGATACAAAGTCCTGTCATAGCTTACATGGCCTCTTAGGGGGAATTTGAGCTAAACCACTGACCTGCAGCATGCAGTGGCTGAGGTATTCCAGTCTGTCAACCTAGCCACAGGGCGCAAGGGGAGAATTTGACCCTGCAGTGATTAAGATGGAAAAGTTTACCAATCTGTTGAGAAACTCAGCCTTTTTGACTCCTTTAGGAAAAACATGTAGAACAAAAATTTGATAAGAGGATCTTCAATATAACAGACCGGAAGAGCAGAATGTGGCAGCTGTGTGTTGAAGTTAAATTAATAATGAGGCATTGGTTTCTGGTTGGTTTCCTGAAGATGTGATTAATGATTTAATCGCTGAAATGATTTTGCTTTGTGTCGGTGATATTTTTGAGGCTGGTTTCAGCTGAATTTGTCAAAAAGATAGAGAAATACTAAGTTCCCGAAGGTTTTGTGAAAAAACATCCTCTGTGTAGAGCCAAAAGAACCGATTAGTGTTGCATGCACTACTTGTCATCCTGCCAAGTCAGGAAAGCATGGGAGGGAATGGTGGCAATGTCTACAGTCTGAGATGTATACTTTTCCATGATTTTCTTTAAAATCCATAAAGCCAGCTTGTGAGCGACACGGAGGTCTTCCAGCTATGAGGCACCTGTCTCTCTAAGCAGGTATGGATAGGAGTTGTGTCTCCCAGTTTCGCTGAGCTGCTTAGACCCAGTGCTGAAGTGAGCCTCATCAGCTACCTTAACTGAGGTTTTCCCTCTCTGTTTAGATGTTGTTGAACACTTCTCAAGTGTGTCCCAAAAGCCTTTATTTGTCATTAAAGTATGTGTTAGACCTGAGAATATTTCTGGCAAGCTAGCACTGAAAGAGCCTGTTTAGGGTTTTATAACATTGACTTTAGTTCTAGAAGGTACTGCACAGCAGTAATACTCTCTTCATCCACCCTTATTTCCTATTTCCAAGGCAAAATTCAAGAGCTGGCAACTGGCATCCTCAAATGAGGACTTATTCCCCAGCCCTGGAGGGGTCATGTCATGTCAAATTACATTAGTTTCTTACAAATTTACCACTGCATGCAAAGGAGAATGAAGTTAATCATCTGACCCGGTTCAACATTCAGTCTCTCCAAGGACAGTATTGTAGAACCAGTTCTGGTTCCTCAGCCCTTTCAGTAGTCATTGATTTCTGGGGACACTAATGAGCAGTTGAAATCTGAGTCTGTAATAAATGCCTTATTTTGTTCTGCTCTTTCTGGGTGTGTCCTCAGTTTTCCTGAGTGAATTCCAGCACTAACCTGTAAGGGTATAATTCTCCGTTGTATTTTCTTCAGCAGGAAAACCCGTTCCTGCCCTTCCTGACTTGTGGCCTCATGTTCCTGTTCCCAACCGCAATGTACTGCTCCATCAGTTTTGCCAGTGCCAGCGTTTGTGGCAGCATGCCACAAAACAGGTCACTGAAACTATCAGGACTTCTGAAAACAAGTGATTTGGCTTGGGGACAATTAAAATGTGCAGTACAATAGAATAAACAAAAAGGTAAATATAACCTTCACAGAGTCAAGAAAGGTTACAGTTTAACGTATGTGGTTTAGTTTGGGATGTGTGTTGCAGAGAAAGCTTACAGATTGACCTATTCGTTCCTTGCTTTTCCTCATATAGAATACGGGGCTGCGGTGTACATGATATTTTATTGATGTTGTTATAGGAAATCCTAACACAAGCTGATAACGAGAGAATATATCTCAAGGGAGCATTGTGAGTAGAAGCTGAAATATCTTTAAAATGCTATGTGAGAAGTGAGTCATAAGTGTAATATTGCTTATGCCCTGTTGTCTTGAGTGATTTGGAGCACTTTCTGAGCCAGGCTTTCTGTATGCCTTTGCTGAGTTCCCATCAAAGTTGCAGGGTGTGATTTCCTTAGCTTTTTGGTGACTTCATTTCTTTACTGTTTTGTTTTTTTTTTTTCCTGGCATCCACCAGAGGTCAGTGTAGTGCCAAGAATGCTGAGGAGTAGGGAAAGGACAATGCTACCAAGTTTCTGCTTATCGCTAGGATCATAGGATTTGCTTGAGTAGAGCAGTGAGCTGTCTAGCAGTATATCCTGTCTTTTGTTGGTACTAGATGAGTTAGGGGGACAAATTAGGGCCTGAGGCTGGCAACAGGTCCATGTGAAGGCGCCTGTGGATGATGAGACTTAGAGGTTGTCTAAACCCAGAAATGTGACACTTACTAGATCTTTTGAAAGGTGTTAGCATCAATTAGCAGCATTCCAGATATTTGTGACAGCTGAAGAAATGGCCAAATCTTGGTAAGCTCATGTCTCAGTGGCTCCTTGTACCACCACACATCACAGTTTATTTGCAGTATGAATGGGAAAATATTTTGTTTGATACTCAACTTCTCACCTGTTATTTCAGTTGAATGTTCTTGTATTATGAAGAAGAATAAATAAGTTCCCAGGATTTGTGCCTTCATTATTTTACATGTTGTTACCAATTTTACCATTTTTCCACAGACGAGAGGCACTCGTACCTTTAAGGCTCCTACATTATTCATATTGTGTTTTACCAAGCTTATTAGGAAATAATTCCTGTTTTGAAGTTGAATGCCTGGTAATGGCATACAGAGTTCCAGCTGGGTCTACACTACTGATTTCTACAGAAGCACTGCAGTATTTTTATTATTGTCCCATCTCCAATTTGTTAACAGAAGCCAGCATCTCCCTCCCTTCCGTCTCTCCCTTCCAGCACCTGTTCATTGAATGAAGGTCTTCACTGGGCTGCAGTAAAATGTCCATTTCCTTCAGAACTGATACTATCCATTGAAAACATTTTAGCACTCCAACTCATGAAGTTTTTTCTCCAATGTACTTTACTTTTTATGTGTTGTTACTGAATGTGTTTGCCATGGTATTGCCTGTTCAGCTAACTTGTGCAGGCTGTTCTGAAGTTCCTCTCAGCTTCTATTGGTAGCCTGAATAACCGTGTTTAATTGTAAAACCCAGTAAAATACTGGTGCCTTAAAAATTCTGTTGAATATGTGATATTTTTTTCTTTCAGATATTTCCACTGCCACTCTGTATCACAAGTGTTCATCTGCTGAACTGCATTTGGAGCTTTTTGCCTCAGCGTGAAGGGTTTTTCCTTCCTGTTTTGTGATTTCTTTTGCTATGAACAGGACAGTGGACTAGTTTATCCTGGAGGAAGAACTGATTTTGACTGAGTGTTTTTTTCTCTTTGCGATACGGATCCAGTGAATGACTCTTGTGGTACTTCTAGGACTGAACATTTGGCAGAAACAAGTAGAAGAAGTGCCGAATCCAAGCTTAGGGAAATTAGTTAGTAAACCAGGTTTTCAGATGCTCTGAGTGTCCCTGAAACAAGACCCATTTACTGTGTGAATCACAGTGCCCCCCCCCCCCCCCNCCCCCCCCCCCAAGTGTTTAGGTTAACACAGTTCTGCAGATGGGTGGTGTCTGCAGTTCTGCTTAGCGGCCTGGCACGAACTGCCCAGCGACTCTGCAGAGCTGCTAGACAAATCTGCCCCAGCTTTTATTTGCAAGAATGTGGTCTTTGTGAAGCCAAAGGATTGTTAAATTTTGCGTAGGAGGACTGATTCATTTCAGAGCAAGATGTTTTGTGTGTACATTGGCACTTGCTCTGTCTGTATATGGTATATACACTACCCTTGTTTTGGAGAAGTTTAGTCTAACTCCTGATACATTTGCACATTCTAGAAATAGCTGTTATTTTCAAAACGTTGGTGAACATAAACACCCACGCACTCATCTTTGCCAGCATTGTTACGGCTTTGAACTGTTGTTGAGAATTTCAGTCAAGGTGGGCACTGCATAAACATAGCAGCTACTTGTTTCTCTAAATTACCATTGTGTAGTGGTGGTAGTGATGGTATCTTTTCAGGGTGGTTCACAAAAGTAATTTTCTTCTTGTCACAGATGATCAGTTGTATTATGGCACTTTCCACAGTGTTAAAGTTCATGCTAGCCAGGAGCAGGGTTCATTTCCCACTGAGCACATCTGAAGTATGGCTTTTAGGTTTTGCTTTACTCCTTTTCTCTGGTTTCTTGGAATAAGGTTCTTCTTTCTACCCTGTAGAAATGGGCAAGGCAATAGTCGGAATGATTACAATATCACAGTTCCCTCTGCACTAGCTACACTGGCAGCATTTCTTACCCTGGAAAGGGTGCTGGCATATCATTACAGTAAGAGCTGCTGTCTGTATCCAAATGACTTATCTTGTCAGTCAGCATGTTTCTGGGTCATAGGGAAGCAGGGGAATGCAAAGCATGGGAACGTGAGGACAGACACTGAAAGCTTCTGGTGAGAGGAGTATTTAAAAATGGCTACCTTGAAAAAGCTAGAAAATAACACATTGTCTTGTATCTTGCCCTTCCAGCAGTGTTCTGACATTTCCATGTCTGGTCCTGACATGTCCATCCTAGAAGGTACTAGTCTTGATGTGCTTAGGAATTGCCTAGTTTTGACAAATGAAGGAAGAAATGGTGCCCTTTCAAATCCAGAAAATTTTGACTCATACCTATGTTTGTGTGATACTGAGATGGCCAATTTTTCTATTCAGTGTACAGTGTTATTTTCTTCTAGATTAGTGAGCTCCACTTCCCAGCTCCTGACCAGAAAAAGCAGTTGTGTGTATAATACAGTTCTCAGCTTATATGGTAGATCTGTTGCTTCCTAGAAATTTGGAGTGTATCAGTGGCAATTCCTGAAGGATCCTTCAAAAGGATGCAGCTAAGTGTAGGATGCAGCTGCCATAACAGTTTGTGCATCTTGAGACCTACTGTCACTGAGCCCTCAGGAAAGAGGGTAGCTGGAAGGAAACTATAGGCAAGATAAATTGCCTTGGCATGCTGCAAAAAGCCCACAGGACTGGACATCAGTTTAATCCATGCATTTTTCTTTCTTCTTTCTCCCTCCCCTTCTTCCCTCTTGCACCGCTATAATACTCTTTTATGACCATTGATCTTTTGGGTGTTTCAGTCTATTTTAATACGTTCTTTCTGAGTAGGATGTAAAGTGCCAGGAGATTTTTCTTTTTAAACAGTAGCAGTGTGTGATTCACAGAATGAAATATTTAGTTATAAGACCATGCAGTATTTGAGATATAATGTTATCTGTTGGTGGTAAAATGTAGCATTAACACTGTTTTACGTTAACTCTGCCCATTAACCCTCACCATTGTAGTTTCACTGGAAAAATGTGTTGGTTGGACGTAGTCTAAGATAATCAGAGCTTTTCTTTCATCCTGTGATTGCACATCCTGTTTGATTAGGAAATTAGAGACTAGAAGATCCTTTCAGGCTGCAATAAGAAAAATGTGAGTATTAATCTACAATATTTGTCCCATTCACTAAGAGCAATTATGAGCTATGAATTATAAATTCATATGAATTATAAATGATAAATTATACAGTGTGGTATTCGTCTGTACTGAAACGCAAATAGGTTTACAGTTCTTGCCCTGTGCATATGAAAACCTCCACAGCATTATTCACCAGGAAGGTGGGATACAAGTTTTCACTTATCCTCAAGAACTGTTGGCTTTAGCTTAGTCCAGAATAGCCACAGGTGTCCATTCTATGGAAGACGTTTGTGTTCAAGGACCGTTGAGGACGTACCCAGCTGCAATGCAGGCATGCACATTGACTGCTGAGCTCAGCCAACTGCAGGGCTAGATCCCTCATACACTCGTAGAGATGCCTTCTTCTTGGGGTAAATACAATGCCAAGACTCTGGAGAAGGGAGTGTAAGAGTTTTTCTCGTCTTTTAGTGACCAATATATATAGTACTTGTTCAAAATACTGGGCGAAATATTTCACTCTCCATTTGCATGGTAGAGAGAGAGAGAGGCTTCAAATCCAAGGGCTATGTGGTGTCACTGCAGAAACACTCAGCATTGTGGAGCTTACTTTCTTCTGTGCAACTGTTCCCTGGTCAGCCAAGTCCTGGTTCTGCACTGGGTTGCACTAAGACCCATGCATATGACTTGTTAGGGGCATGAAGCCTGTGGAAGCCCTTCAGAGTGCCTTCTTAACCACATGGAAGCAGTTTTGAAACATAGATGTCACTATTTCACTGTTTGTTTGCCTGTTTATCACTAGTGCTGGCTTTGCGTACCAGCGTGCTTACTGTTTCACTCAGACTTCTCAATGGAGGACACTGCTGTAACCTGCTCAGGTTCAAATTCCTCATCTAAATGTCTGAAATAAATGTAGGTTTTCAAGTGTGACACGTAATTACCTAGCATTTTTGTATTACCTTTCTCAACTGGTTAAAAACTAGAATATATATGCAGCTAATTTGGAAGTTTGCCTCTGAACTGGCAACTAGATAGTGGCATTTTGAGGTAGTATTTTGCCAAGAATTACATTTACTTAAAAATTAAGAACTTAGCTCTGTCCCAGGAAGTGGACTGCGCTGGAATGGCTTTTGTGTCTCAGCAGATCTGATTGTACTGCGTCCTAGCTCGTGGTTTGGGATTCAGGGAGGGTAAAATAAACAAGCATTAACCAGTTTTTCCTCCTGTTAAATTTAGAATCAGCTCCTCTAAAATAAATACATTGGATCCTTTTTTTGTACGTTCTTCATGGAGTTGCTTACTGAATGCCAACTTATACAAGTCGTTTGAAAACAATGGATTTCACTGTTCATGCTCAAGGGCAAAATCTCTCTCGCTGAATGTTTGTTGTCATGATCATTTGCAAACATAAATTAATTCAGCTTGCCTTTCAAATTCCATGCAAATTTGGTCTTGTTAGAAATATACTTCATTTTAATGTGGACATACTGATATGAAGGTTTCAGAGAATAATAAATACAGCATGCCCAAAACACTTGCCTGAGAGACACAAGTTAAAAATTTTGTTTAATGTTATTTTTTAAGGTGGAGTTAGACAAGTTGGAATATGTGTAACAATTGATACACTTCAGGGATGAGTGCTTTTACCAGTCACAGATACCAGTTATGCTTCTTTGTGACATGTTTGGACACCACATGTTGCCTTAGTTCACTTCTCAGGTTTCCACTGCTATACAGTCTGTCATCCTGGCAGTTGTGATCTCATGGTCTTCTTTTCTCCTACCACTGAAGTTTGGCATAAGTGTCACTAGGCATTGTGTGAAGGAAACATATGGTATCGCTGTGACTGAGGAGGGATTCCTTGTGGAACTAGGAGTGCTGGAAGTATTACGTAAGCTGGAGGCTTTTTTTTTTTCTTTCTTTAATTGTTATTTCTGCTTTATTGAAACTGACACGTCAGCCTGCAAGCAGGCACCTTGCCACTCTAGCAGATGGGCAGGAACATAAGTAGCCAAGAGAATAGTTCTGTATATGTCCCAAATGTGTGATGGTCTGATTTCCAGAAAGGGTTGTCGCTGTAGTTCTTCATAGGGAACTTCCTTGGCATATGGCTATGAGGGAGATAGTATGTTATCACCTAATTACTTCAAAAAAAAAAAAAAANNNAAAAAAAAAAAAAAAAAAAAAAAAGAGAAGCTATCAAAAGTAGCGTGCAGTAAAGTTGCTGGGATTTTGGCTCTGATGAATAGGAGGGAGAATGTCTGGAATTACCAAAAAAAAATCTTTGTTTTTATGTATTTATTTCAAGGATAGACTGACATTAAAAGCTAAAGAAGGGTTGAGTGCATTGCCTGAAATGCATCTGAGAACTTGGAAGAATGACACATTTACTCTGTCAGCACTGATTTTTCACTTTTGTTTAATATTTAAAGCTAGTAGCACTTCAAAGGACCAGCAAGGCTTGAAAGCCCTGTGCAGTGTAGTAATATGTGGTCAGTGACAGCTGAGAAGCAGACACTAGACAACTGGTGCTGAAGCAATCAAGAAGCTGGAACACTGGCATAGATAACACTGAGGTTGGATATCACAGATGTATATAACGATATGTTTTCTTTAAACATGGTATTAGAGATTTTGCATTTCAAATAATTTATTAGAACTTTTCCCTTGCCAGAAGTTCTTTAGGCCTCACAGCTGTTTCAGTCACTGGGAGTGGAGTATAAAAAACACTGCAGTGTATACCTGTGCTTAAGTAAAAAATCTGATCACTTCTCCATTTTTTTGTCCCAAAGGGTTTTTTTCAGAAGGAAGAGCAGACTGTAAGTTCCTTTTTTATTATTACAATTATATTTTTGTTAGCCTGCTACCTAAGGAAACTAAGTCTTTGTGATCAGACTGTTTGGCTGCCAGTCTTTCCCATTGTTATTAAACTTTTTTGGACATTTTCAACTGATTTAAGGGGAAAAAAAAGAAAAAATCTTAGAATGAATAGACCTAATGAAAATTAGTGTCCTTGTAGAAGCAAAAGCCTTCACTGAAAAAACAAAAAAAAGAGACAGATTCAACTCAGCTGTTAGATATTCTACTTGGCAGCACATTAGCCAGCCAGTGGTCACACATACAGTTGCAGATTTATCATATTTCTTTCCTCGTGGGGGTGTTGTTGCAGTGGGAAGGTGCAGAGAACTAAGCTCATAAATCCATAGAAAGCCCTATTTGTTAGTACTGCTACCCGCAGAACACTGTGTAATGCTTACGCTTTTAGATAATGAGAAAATCAATATTTTCAAAACAGAAATTGATCCAAACCAAAATGTTAAGAAAGATCTTTCTTCAGGACTGCTGAAGAAGACCAGATGTACAGATCTGGTAGACCAAATCTACAAATCTACCAGATTGGGCTAACCAGATCTACACAGGGAACATTAGGAAATATTAGAACGGTTAGTAATATTCGATCAGAACAGAAACATAGAATCATAGAATCATTTAGGTTGGAGAAGACCTCTAAGATCATCTAGTCCAACCGTTAACCTAGCACTGCCAAGTCTACCACTAAACCAGGTCCCTAAGCACCACATCTACATGTCTTGAATACCTCCAGGGAAGGTGACTCAACTGCTTCCCTGGGCAGCCAGTTGCAATGCTTCACAACCCTTTCAGTGAAGAAATATTTCCTAATATCCAGCCTAAACCTCCCCTCGCGTAACCTGAGGCCATTTCCTCTTATCAGTTGGCGCTTGGGAGAAGACACCGATCTCTACCTCACTATAGCCTCCTTTGAGGTAGTTGTAGAGAGTGATAAGGTCTCCCCTGAGCCTCCTCTTCTCCAGACTAAACAACCCCAGCTCCCTCAGCTGCTCCTCATAAGACTTGTTCTCCAGACCCCTCACCGGCTTCATTGCCCCTCTTTGGACACGTTCCAGCACCTCGATGTCCTTCTTGTAGTGAGGGGCCCAAAACTGAACACAGTATTCGAGGTGCGGGCTCACCAGAGGCCTTTGGCATTGGACTGGGATTGGAGGTTGTGTCTGAACTTTGACTTTGTACTTTTCCTATGCATGTAGGGGAATGTATGACCTTCACTTACACACACAGTTGAAACATACTGCTCAATCGGGCCATTCAGGTGTTCACAATAATACAGTCTTAGCAGTGTGCAGCTCTGCAGAAGTGAGCTGCCCAAGTATTTACTTGTGGGGACAGATTGTACAGAGCCCCACACTGCTGTGGTTACAGTTACCAAGCCTGCTTGGATCATCTCCAGGAAAACCTCTGGCTGCAGGGTAGGTATATCATTGCCTGACTGCATGCGGCCCTGAAAGTGAGTATCAGATCATTCACTTGTCCCTGAAACTGGGGAGTCTGAAAGAGCATGTGAGAAGCCCCAGTAATTGATGAGCAGTGATGCTGAAGCCTAACTGACCATTTACTTTGGCACTGCCTAACTTTCATTCTGGATGCTTCTCCGAATGCTAAGTTGCTCATGGACACACTTCTCTATTTTTGGAGCTAATCTCCATTCTTTGTCGTTCCTTACAGATGAACCAAGACACATGCAGAGTTGAAATTGAAACCACTTGTTAAATCTAGGCTGATTTTTCAGAAATCTGCCTGCTATCTGTTTTCAGTAGTGGTCTGATACCTCAAGTAAGAATGGAGCCCTCCTGTCCTAGATATAAACAGAGTGCTTAAAACATGATTTCCAGTCTCAATAGCGTTATCTGAAGGCATGATCTGTAGTGAAGATCTAGTGAAAACAGTACCATTACATTACCTGGATGCTTGTGGGGTGAACAGTGCTGTTAATTGTACGCTTCACATTAATTGTGCATCAGATCTGGGCCTAAGAATGTAAGTGATATGAAAATAAAGAGAAGAGAGATATAGTCAAATCTGGATCTTAAAGGTAATCTGAATACTTGTCCACATTTACATTCTTTACATTGTTATTATATAGGCGTTCAAAAATTGAAAACACAAGCAGGTACCAATTAGCTTAGGTTTGAGAACCATTTAAATAAAAGGCAAGTTAGTCACTAAGGGAAAAACAAAATGCTGATGTGTGGATTTTTTAACTTGATGTGAAGAGTATATTAGCTTCTGAAGAAGCAATACAGAGGTCAATGTAATGCACTTGAGTGCTACAGAGTGATTGCTTAATGCATCACACAGTCACCAGGCTAATCTCTGACCACCTCTAGAAAAATACACCTGAAAACAGATTGGACCAAAACGTCAACTTGTTGGTGCTTGGGTGTCTTTCCTCTCTCTTTTTGCAGGACAGTGTATGTATCATGTACCTGACTTTCCAAGGAAGCCATAAGGTAGTTCTTACAGAGTTTTAGAGGGATAGCTGTAATTTAGGCCTAAGTTAAAAAAAATGTGTCAGAGAAAGCACTATTTTAGTTAAGGGATAGTACTCAACAGGTTTGCCCCTGGAATAATTCCACTAAGCTCAGATGCAAAGCTGCAGATTTACACAAATGTTGGTGAGCTCAGAAACTAGGCATTTGTCTATTATCTTTATCTGATCTTAGAAAGATAAACAGTTATGTTAAAAAGAGGCCAGAGCAGCTCAGGATTGCAGAAGGCTTAATTTATTCAACTCAAAAAGCAAGTGCTAGCCACTTAAAAAGCCATGTGATTAAGGTGACTCACTCTTGGCAGCTACACACTACACGAGAAAGGAAAATCATCTTGACTCCAGTGCTGTAATACTAAACAGAACCTCATATATACCATCAAGAAGTTGAGGACTTAAGTGCATAGGTTCAAGTGAATTGAAAATTTGGCCATACCTTAATGCTTACTTTGAAATGATGTGGGAGAAGTTCAGAAAAGTTTTCTATATTGCATCATAAACTGAACTGTTGTTTTTTTTTCTTTTGCATAACAAAATCACGTGTCCTTGCATGTGCTTTTTTATGCAAAGTCATTCCATCATATTTTGTTATGATATAAGTGAAGCATTGCATGGCTTTACAACAGGAAACTTCTTCTAAGAAGAAGAAGAGAAAGACACAACTGCGTGAACGTGGAGTGTCAAGATGATGAAGGTATTTCATTTTACAGGACAAGAACCTTCTTGGTCCTATGTTAACAGGCAATGAGGATGCCAAAGTTCATAAGCAGAGCCAGATACTATTTTGGGCAGGCAGTTAAGAGTGGAGGAGTGAGAAATAATTTCTTCCGCATGTGGTGGAATCTTTAGTGATTACTGTGATTCTACCACTTTTTTATTTTTATGCAAAATAACAAAAGCTTTGAATATGTTTTTAAAGTAGCCTGTGAGGTGTTCTTTATTTTTTGTTTGTTAGTTTTTTTTTTTTTAATGAAAGACTCATTGTGTCTAGAGAGGAAGAAAACAAAATTAAGTATGTGCAGAGGCTGGGATCACTATAATGTTGTCACTCTTGTGATGAAGATAGCATGCAGTTAGGCAGAATTTCCAAGCCAACATGATGCCAAGGCTTGTTGAGTATAATTTGCAGCCTTAGTCAGCTGTTCCTCACATGGTTTAAATGCTGTATCTTTTGCAGATACGAGGATGCTTTCAATGGTTCCACCTCTGCAGAACCAATCTCTGTTTTTCTAAATTTGGGCTTGATGCTGGGAGTTGCTGAACACCTTCAGCGTTGCTTCCCTCTAAGTCAGAGAGAGGTGTTGTACCTTAGCCTGAGAGAACATGCTCTGCACAGAGACTGCCTACAGAGGAAAGAGCCGTTCTCAGCTCTACACAGCTAACGGTTATCTTACAAAGACTGGGACTTGTGGATAGTACAGTATGTGCAGCTTACGTAGCTCAGACAACACCTACAACTGTACAAGTGTGTAGTACAATGCTGTGCATCAGCTGCTGTGTATATGGGAGCTGTGGAGGGTCCCTGTGTGACCTCAGTTTGGCCATGTGATACTGGAAGCAGATGGAGAAGGGAGCAAGCAGTTTTTCCTCCTGGCAGAAGTAAGACTTCATGATAGATGTGGTCTTATAGTGAATGGCAGTTCAACACAATTATGCAAGGTCCTCAATCCATTCAACAACTGGAATTGTACTTCACATGGCTGCCGTGAAAACATAAAGTCTTTGTTTCAGTAGAGTTTTGCTAACCCACTTAGACAGAAAAGGAAAGTGTGTGGACACTGGAAGCAACGTCAGGTAACATGGGAGGACTACAGAGACACTAAGACACTGAGGAGGACCAGAGACAACATTGGTCCGTGAATTGATGAGGTTGGTCACCTCACAAATAGGGACGTAGATCAAGCAGAGACATTTAATGCCTTCTTCCCTTTTGTCTTTAACACCAATGATGGGCCCTGGAGCCCTGAGTTGGAGGACCGTGACTGTGGGAACGATAAACTCCCAGCCCACCCCAAACTTGTGCGGGATTTGCTGCTCCAGCTGGATGCACGTAAGTCTGTGGGGTCCAATGGGATTCATCCCAGGGTACTGAAAGAGCTGGCAGATGTCATCGTGAGACCTCTCTCAGCTGTTTTTCAAAGGTCTTGGGAATCTGGAGAGGTCCCAGTTGACTGGAAGTTGGCAAATGTTGTCCCAGTTTCCTAGAAGGGTAAGAAAGAAGACCCTGGTAATGACAGGCCTGTCAGTGCCTGGTGAGATTATGGAGAAAATTAATTTGGGAGTGTTTGGGAAAAACACTGAAAGACAATGCAGTCATTGGTCATAGCAAACACAGGTTCACCTGGGAAAAATCATGTTTTACTAACTCGATTTCCCTTTACGAGAAGGTTACCCATCTACTAGACCAAGGGAAGCCAGTAGATGTAATCTTTTCAGATTTCAGCAAAGTTTTTCATGCTATTTCTTGTAATATCCTTCTGGACAAAATGTCCAGCATACAGTTAGACAAGTACATAATACAATGGGTAAACAATTGACATATAGATTGGGCTCAAAGGGTTATAGTAAATGGGGTTACATCAGGCTGGCAGCCAGTCACTGGTGGGGTTCCCCAGGGCTCCATTCTGGGAACAGTTCTCTTCAATGTTTTTGTAAATGATCTGGATGCAGGACTCAAATGCAGGAGGGGTAGCGGAGGGGCAGGCGCTGATCTCTTCTCTCTGGTGACAGCGACAGGACCCCAGGGAACGGCATGGAGCTGTGACAGGGGAGGGTCAGGCCGGGTGTTAGGAAAAGGTTCTTCACCGAGAGGGTGGTCGGGCACTGGAACAGGCTCCCCAGGGCAGTGGTCACGGCACCGAGCCTGCCGGAGTTCAAGAAGCGTTTGGACAACACTCTCAGACACATGGGCTGATTTTTGGGTGGTCCTGTGTGGAGCCAGGAGTTGGACTTGATGATCCTTGTGGGTCCCTTCCAACTCAGGATATTCCATGGTTCTAAGCCTCCTTTGCAGAGGTACACACAGAGAAATTCGTAGTGGGGTGAATACTGGTAATATTCTTGACACATTCTGTGAATTAGTCAAGGCATTCATTATGGGTTGAGCTGAAAATATTTGCTGCTTCATTGCTGCAGTTCAGTATGGTTCACCAAACTGTTTGCGTAACATGGAGCTAACTGAGTGCTTACAACTTTCTACTGAAGCTTAGTTGTTTGTGTGCTTTGCCATGCAGATAACCTAAAACACCAAAATCAAGCCTTTGTTTGAAGAAAGTTACCATGTGTTTATCCCATTATGTTCTTGATAGAAAAGGAAATTGGTAGAGTGTAGGTTTAGTTCCAAAAGATTGCACATGCAGGTTATTACATATTAGGAATATTCTCTGGATTTATTTATTTATTTATTTATTTTTAATAAAGATGTGTAATGTCATAAGATATAAATCAGCCATTACATTGTGCAAAAGAGAATATCATTCTCTATCTTGGAGCTGTCATGTTTTGTACAGTGTAGCAGTACTGAAGTATTTTGCAGATGAAACTTCAATAGAGAAACTTACCTATACTGTATTCCATCCAGCCTACCTAAAAGTTTATGTGAATGCAGAATTATTCATCTGATAATTCAGCTAACTCCCTTCAATTTGTCTGCTGACTTTGGTCACGGTAGTGTGCAGTCCCTATTAATTTATCACCTATTAGATTTATTCAAACTTTTGAAATCTCTAAACACAACTAATGATTGAGAAAAAAAAAAAGAGCGTGACAAAAAAATGTTTCCCTCTTTCTTTTAAAATATATAATTATCTATTTTTTTCTTCCTCAGAAATTATCTCCATTCATCAGATATTATTAATATAATTTAATCCAGTATTTCTTCTACCTGTGGAAGTTTATGGGAAAACAGCTGCAATGTTTAGTATGTTTGAAAACTGAAATCAAAACCATATTTTTTTATGAAAAGCTAGCTTATATAGTTTGTCGATGGCTTTGTGATTTCTCTGTAATGCAGTAATTTGGATACATGATATATAAGACAAAAATGCTGTAAACAGACACAAAAATCACAGATCCTATGCAATACTGCTAGATTTTGGCATTCATAAATTCTGTTTTTATAACATACGGTGTGTGTACAGAAGAGAGATGACATGATACAGACACTATGGGGAGTCGCATAGTACCTTGTTTTTTAGTATTTAGCATTATTCCTTAGACTTCGCCCCCC
>VXAL01007638.1:5595-114333 GCA_013399475.1 Chauna torquata | reverse complement strand
CCGCCCCAAGAAATGATGGATAACTATATATGTGATACAAGAACAACTGAGCTTGCCTTCAAAATACTGAGACTGGGTATTTGGGACCCAGCTGTGCTGCATGTTTTCTATGTCTTGTTTATTTGTGTTGAGATCAATCAACAAATTTTAGAACTGAGATATTATGTAAGCTTTGTGACTTTGACCCGTGTTAGTAAATCAGTCATTCTAAACATGACCTGAGAAACACTGTGTACAGACTGAGTGGGAAAAGAGTTTGTGATACAAATGTGATGTGATAAACCTTCTTTTTATTTACAGAAATTCATTCTAATGTCTTAACGTCTCTGGGGAAGAACAAAAGATAGCAACAGAAGCTGGTTAAAAGTGCCTAAAAATACTTTCTTCACAAATAAGTGAAAGGCATTGGTCAAATGATTGTCTCAGGCGAACACTCCAAAACACTTGAAATCAGAATTTCTCTGCAACAGATTGAAGTAGTGCTAGGTGATAATCTTTTCTGAATAAATATTCATTAGCGCTAAAAGACAGAAAGCAGATGCCCTGTTCAGATAAAGAAAGCTAAGTAACAATGCCATGCACAGAAATGTTACTGACAGATAGAGGGCAGAAAAAGTTGTGCACATGATTTGTGTTTTGAACAGCTCAGTAGGATGAGAAATCTCAGTGCCATCAGTGGGAGATGGGGAGTGGTGTTCCGTGGCAGTGAACAGAGTATGTTCCTGGGTGGAGCTGCCAGTGTTTCTCACCTTGCAGATTCTCTAGAAAGCACTCTGGTAGATGACTCTTTAATTCTCAGCTTAACCTGTTGAGAATAGGCTTGGTTTTCATAGTTAGATATAATGCATGAATCCTCAGGTTGAAAACCACTGACTGAGGCCAGTCTTTGCAAATGTGTTCACTGAATTCAGATGCACAGTTCTATTCCTGTGAGTTAATGTGGTTGATGCCTAGAAGTGCACACTTCTAAAACTCACTCCTGCTGTATCTCATGTTGAGCTTCTAAAAAATGAGGCGGTTTGAATGAATACCTGAAACTGAAATGTTGGCTATGAGTATGTTTTTATGGACAGATGCAAAAAGTCAACACATTTGCTCTGACTGCACTTAAAGCTGCCTGGAAGTGAGCCAGCTTTGGCTTGGAGATTGAATAGCTTCATTGCCATCACTCTAAGCCTAATTTAATAAGCTGTGCTGAGCAAGCTCTTGTGTCTCTGCACCTGTCTTCAGAACTACTTCAGGAGATAGAAAAGAAGATGTGTCCTCTGGGAAAACTGAGCACCTCTTTTGTGATACTTAAAAATACTTTCCTTTAAATCTGCCCTATTAGCTCTAGGAGATTTTCAAATTGATGAGTTTAGGTAGAGAATGGGGTTTGTGTAAGAGGAATTTATCCTGAAAAAGAAGTTCAGTCCATCTGTTTATATTGTAAAGCTAAGTGGCTCATGTTTTGTCAAATTAATCTCTTTTAATCCTGACATCCTCAAAATGTTGGGTATTTTTTGATACAAAGGGGCTAAAGGCCCCAAAGTCATATATTTGCTTAAAATAGTTTCCATTTGATGACACAACAGTCAGTGAAAGGACAAAGTTGTTATTTTTACCGTAAACATTTTGCTTTTCATTTAACACTCAGCTCACATAATAAGAATGGAATAGCATGTTGTATTTTCTGCTGTTGGTCATTCATATAGTGATGCTTTGAAGTTAACAGCAGTTTTGACTCCTTTGCAGTTGTCATGATTAGACCCACTACATACGGAAATACTTCAGTCTCAGGCAAAAATTGCTCAAATTTGAAATAAATTTGACTAGGTTCCTTTATAGCAATTAAATATTTTGTAAACATAGGCTTTATTTGGAATGATGAGCTAACACCAAGCTGTGCTTTTTCAGTATTTGCCATCATAGCCAGCAGTCAGGAGTTTACATTGGAAGAATTAGTCACATCACAGTTACGCTGTCTTTTGTAATGCATGCTGATATACTTTGTAAAATGAACGTCATAAGTATGTATTTTCTATTCTCCTTGCTGGGCCTCCTACTTTATAAACTCAAATAAAATGTAGAATAAATCTGAATCATAGTTTTGTACTACTTCATAGCCTGCTATTCATGAGCAAAAAAAGTTGTCATGGAAACTTGAACTGGGAGATGCGAGACAATAATTTGATTCAAATCCTTTATTCAATGAATATGTTCTCTTTCTATTAATTAATTGTGAAGGATTTGTTGTTTCCTTGTATTTGTCTGTTGCTTGAAATAAGTTGCTAGGCAATTTCTATTAATGTAATTTGTGAGTACCTCTTTACACATATTTAATATATGACATTGAAAAGGCTCATTAATTTTGATTGAAAAGAGCAGTCACATGATATGGGTTGTTGCTTTTCCTTGTACATCATGTATGTTTCTCTTCGCTTAAGAAACTTTCTTCTTTCTTAGATTCATATTCTTGATGTGAATACTTTCATTTTTGGATATTCAGTTAACAGTCCTTGTTCTGGGGGACATTACTATCAGTACACTAATCTGTTATAATATTTGTTGACTATAAGAAGACAAAATAAATTAATGTTACTTAATCATACCGTAATAGGATTGGGGGGGGGGATATTTTTCCCCAAGTTTATTAACTAGGAACCAGTTTATTTGACAACGTATGACCTTAAGAGTTCAAAGAGAATCAATTCAGTGAAATGCATTTCTGTCATGAGTAGAATACTGTGAATTCTGGAAGATTAATTAAGTTAGATTTTTTTTTTTTTCCAATAGTCTATTTAGGAATCATAAGCAATTTTTACAGTACTTTTTGTTGATGTATTTTTTGTAAGGTGGGTGCAAAAGTTTTTCTGGTAGATGAATAATTGATTGTTTTAATGGCTGTTTTTGTAAAGGCTAAGACTGAAATAGGGCTAGGTATTTTTCTGTGAATTAATCAAATGTGGACAATTCAGCCTGCTTGGCTTTGTATTCTAGTTTGTCTTTAATATCTGTCTTCTTTATGATGACCACAGTCTTTTGTTTAATACTATATTTAAAAATATATATATTATTTTTTTCTAATGGTTAATGAGCATTAAATATACTGGACTGACAGCCATGGAAACTGAATTCGTCTGTGAATTCACAGTTCTAATCTAGGCTGCATAGATGCTCTGAGTGAATTTTTTGTAACTGAACTGTTCTCATGGGCAAGTTATGTTTCACGGTGCAAAATGACTATTTCTGCTCCATGGGTCTCTGCTGTGGCTTCTGTGTTCTGACTTTTTATGTAACTTTGTGCGCTTTCTCCCCCTAGTCATACCCCTGTTTCTTTATTTTCTCACATCTGCTGATCTGAGTTGTCCTTAGTGTAGCAGGTGTCTACATGAATTTTTAATATGTTTTTTTTTCACCAGGGTTGTTCCATGGGTGTTGACACTGAAAGTACCCAACCACTGGCACTACGTATGTTGTAATTTAGTTCTATTCTGAAGAAGTATGGCTGGCATGAGAGCTGTGTGGCTTTTGGCCACCAGTAGCCTGATTGCCTTGTCAATGTTGTCAGCAGTTTCATGCTCCTGGGAGATGGGTTGACTTCTGTGGTTTCCATCCTCTCATAACATATCTTGTAAAGAGGACCTATTTCCAATAGAAAGGTTTTGCCAGTACAGCTTTCATGAGTGTAGCGAAACCAGCAGATTTTTCTACCAGAGACACAATTTACTAAGGTACACCAGCAAAAGCCTTTTTTTTTTTCTCTCCCCTGGGTGAAATCTGTATTTAACTGACATTATAACACTGATCAACATTTCCAGACACCTTGCTGCAGTGTGGAAGCAGCACAGGACTGGAAGAGTTAAACTTCAAGAGATGCAAAAGGAGATGCTGAATTATCAACAAAGCAAATTTAATGTGGACTAGAAGAGTTAAACTTCAAGAGATGCAAAAGGAGATGCTGAATTATCAACAAAGCAAATTTAATGTGGACTAGAAGAGTTAAACTTCAAGAGATGCAAAAGGAGATGCTGAATTATCAACAAAGCAAATTTAATGTGGGGTTTGAGAGAGGTGGACAGTGCACTCTTTGCTCTCCCTGATGTGCCTTTCAGTGATAAGCCCTTATCTACGTAGGTGAACAGCTGTTTGTTCACTTTTTTCTACCCCAAGGTTGAGACAATTAATCCTGTAGTTTAAGTGCTATCAACATAAGTAGAATTTGCATTTCGGCCTAAAAATCTTTTCTATCCTTCATTTTGTGCTTGTGCTTTCATTTTGTACTTGTGCTTTCTCACAATGGTGAGCTTTGTTTTAGCTTGAGAGTTATGTGGTTAATTGCTTATTGGGTCTCTCTAATCTTTTGGCGGGTGACCTGAGAAACTATTAGTCCAATCTGTACATTATTTTAAACTTTATGAAAATCACTGCTTGAGCCTAGATAGACTTTGTTAAAACATCTCATGAACAAGATCTCATCCAGACAGCATTTTAGGTCCTTCCTGAAAACTATCACAGCAAACAAAATAAATCACCTTCCTTTTTTTATATCTTATGTTTGACATTGATTTAGCAGAAAAGTAGTTTATGCTTAGGAAAGTATGGTGTAAAGCAAGTTAAAGAAAACTGTCTTATCCAAGGCCATCACTTATTTAGAAGACTAGTAACTATGTAATTATGTCATATCTATATATTTAGATAGGCTGTACACAAAACATTCTGGGAAGCTCTGTTTAGTAACAAGAATCTGATGCACGCATAAAGGAAGAAATGAAAACTTCGTTTTCCACTGTTTCTCACTTACTTGTAGAACTTATTTTTGTGAACAAGTGAATAACTTTAGGAAATATCTTGAAATAAATCAAGTTTTTATAAATAGGAGTATTCAACATGTCACTAGCTATTCATGTAGAGAAATTACCACACTGATCGATATGTACAATTATCTGAGCAGAACAGAAAAAATTTTTCATGATGCACTACACCTTTCAAATTGTTAGCAATAATCCGACTCCAATTACTAGTGGCTGTTAGAGTAGATTAACTATTTAGAACAACAGTAGTGACAACCACATTGTTATCAGTTTAAATTCTGATGCTTGGTTTAGTTTCTAATCCCATGCTATTTTGGAACTGTACTGACCATTGCTTTCTGCATACTTTTATGGGCTGGACACCTGAGGCTAGAAGAGCTTTTGAAATAACAGGACTTCCATGTTATGTGGTCTAAGGGTTTATGGTCTTAGATTTGGACGTCTAGATTTATTCCCCTCATCAGACAATCTCTGAGGAGACAGTACATTAAACATTTGTTTAATTCCTTAGAGAAGTGATACCATAGATTTTATTTTGACTGGGTTTTATGTCAGTGTAATTGTTGGCCCGTTTGGATCCTGACTGCTTACAGAGGCAAATATTAAGTACTAGCAGTGCTGTGAGTAAGGTGGGCACTGTATAAAAAAGCTGAGCTGCATTAGCAAGAATGCAACCAACAGGTCCGACTAAGTGATTATTCCCTTCTGCTTATGCAGTTGTAAGGCCACATCTGGAGTACTGTTTTGATCCGGTTTTGGGATCCTGGTCCAAGAAAGATACTTCCAAGCTCTAGAGAGATCAGCAGAAGGGCTCTAGGATTCCTGAGGCACATAAACTATTCCATGACTGAAGGAGATTGTTCTGCTTAGTTTTCAGAAGACTAAGGGGGGGATTTTATTGCGATCTTCAGCTGCAAAATGGGGGCTATAGAGAAGATGAAACCATGATCATTTTGGGGTGTATGCTTGAAAGACAAAAGGCAACACTGTCAACCTGAAGCACAAGAGGTTCTAACTGGATACAAGGAGAAAAAACTGTTCATGAATTCAATTGTTATACACTGGACCAGGTGCCCCAAGATGTGCTGTGTTCATCTGTTTGAGATTCTATATCCTTGGCTGGGTCAGGCCCTGAGCAACCTAATCAAAATTGGAAGCTAGCCTTGCTTTGGGTAAGAGGCTGGACAGAATGACATTCTGGAACAACTTAATGATTCCACTAGCAAGGTAAAGAGACCGACAAATCTGAACGTTCCCAGTGAAATTTCCCCAAGTACTACTTACTTTCTATGGTCTTTGTATTTTCTTTTTCTTACATTTATTAAATGGTAAAAAAGTAAGCGATGTGGTCTTTTTATGGGTGAAACTTAATTCCAATAGCCCTTTAGGAAGAGCATCTTTAAATTTTGAGATTTTAAATCATTTTTTTAAAGGTAGATAGGATATTTTGAAGTGAAACTTTAAGTACATTGGTGCAACATTTTTATGTCTTATCAATTATGGCATGTATTTCTTGCACTTCAGACCATTCGTTATAATTATTGCAACATCTGAGTCTTGGAACATTAGCTATAAACAATTACACTTCCTATTAGCTAGCTAGCTCTAAAAGTAGACTTTATTCTCTATCCTTATTAGTCAATGACACCTGTAACGAACTTTAGTTCCATATCCCCCTTTAAATGCACAAGCCATGAAATTACTGGGAAGAATATGATACAAAAAGTCTATCACGGAAAACAAAAACTAGGAAGTGTAAGACTGCTGTTTTCCATGCACCATCCATAGTAATTACATTCCTAGCTCTGCCCTTCTGTAAGACAGGAAGAAGCTTTTTAACACGTAGTTTTGCTGGCACTTTTTTGGCAGAAAACCTTTGCTTCTGTAAGCATCCTGCTTCAGTGAGCTCTAAACATGGCCAATCTACTGTGGGTGGAGAAAAGAATGACGGATAGAGAGAAATCAAAGGCTCATTTTTATAATGAGGATTATATTTATTTTTGAACAAAGATGTTTAGTCTGATACAGTGCATGTGCATGTCAGTAATGGACAGTTTAAAAAGCTAAGAGAACTTTCAGATTTTTCTGTAAAGCTCTTTTAATTATGCTTGATTTTTTTTTTTTCTTTTAATTTGGATCCTGGCTTTATTTACAAAACAGGCTCCTGGGGAGTTGTATTGAAGAGGTAAAGCTTTTGGTCTTCTGGCGGGGCTATAAAACCAGGTCTGTCTTGCTCATTTTAGTTCCTTGCTTTTGTTTTAGGAAAAGCTTCCATCGTCTCCAAGTAATGATTAGGTGTTGGTTGTAGTAACAGAGAGGGAAAAGTCAGATAACTGAAACAAAGGTATCTTTGGAGCCATGTTATGGAATACCATCTTCCTGGGAGATGAGGAAAAAAAGAGGAAGAAGGTGAGAGACAGGTAAAACACCTGACTGTGCTCCAGGGGCAACTGGGCTATTTCTTTTTTCCATGTGTTTCCAGATGTAGACCCTACAATTACTTAACAATTAAATCATTTAGCAATTATTTAAATAACAAATTATTTAAAGCTGAATTAAACAGAATACACCCATCAGAAGTGTGAACAAATGTAGAACAACAGGGAATAGATCTACCCACACAAATTCTCCTTCTTCCCAAAAGACATAACACAGATTATTGCTTGCCTTTTGGTCCAAGTACCTAGAAAACCTGTAGGGCTTTTTAGGATATTCCAGTGTGGAGGATAGACTGAGAATAAAGCTGAGTTAATTTATTTTGTTGTATTTATTTGCAATGACACAAAAATTTTGGATTTTTTGAGCAGAGGAGGAATCCAGTAGTTTTCTCATCATAACCTTTTAAACTGGGACCAAGCCTTCCTTTCTGTCTCTTGGTGAGCCCCAGGCAAATCTAAATTCTTTTCTGTCTTTCTCTGTTAGCATCTCAGTACTTTTCCACCTGAGCTGCCCAGCATCCATTCATGGATAGAAGAAAAATATATCAAATCTCTTTTACCTAGAACAACAGGATTCCTTTGCCTTTGTTTTCTGCAGGAAAATGTACTTAACGTTTGCTACAACTATCTTCAGTGAAGGGAAATGGTTGACCTTCCCAGGTTCAACAAGATTTAACTCAGTCTCTAACAATGCACATTGCAGTGTTCTGAAAAAGCCCAGGTTATTTTAGTCAAAAGATGTCCTGGAGCTTAGGCCCTAGAAGAGTCATCATTCAATTTCTTTTATTTTTGAGGACTCCAGGTGGAGAAGCATCTTTGGCAGAAGCAGTAACTGTATCCCATGAGAAGAGAGTGGTTTTTCCAAATAGGCATCTCTCATGCTATTCAGGTCAGAAACTGTGTTCTTACATGTCACCCAGAATACAACAAAAAATAATTAAAGTCAAAGAACGCCAGTCCCATGCACTGTCAGGAAGTGATAGTGATTAAAAAGCAAATCCATTGACACTTTCTCCAGTATGGAAGAGGAAATGTCATTAAGACCACACCACACCACAATAAGGTTAGAAAGCATGAGGTGTGAGTGACAACAGAAGGGTCTAAACTCAAAACCTTTGTTCTAGGGGCAGACGCAGATGGAGAGGAGCTGCCTTGGCCACTGAAGTAATACGATTATCTTAATCAATGATGAAAGGCCTTGTAAAACAGGATAAAGAAGCATAAAAATCATTTGTTGACGTGCGATAAGATATTTAAGTGGGAGTAGAGGTCAAATGAATAGTTGACCTTTTTGGTCAATCAATGTGTTTCACAGGGGGCTGATACACTGGGTCCCAGTGCTGAAGGTGCACTGCCCCCAGCTGTTTCCTAGCCCCTCCTGGCTATCACCATCTTTATGACAAAGAATGTGTGGATGACCAGTGAAGCCAGTTGAACCACTGCTGTTTCCAGCCCATTTCAGAGGTTATATAAAATTTGAGCCAAGTTCAGCTGGTGTTCCAGGTTGTGAACTGGAATGCTGTGGCAGTGTTTCGCCTAAAGTTCAGATGCCACAGTTACATGTCTGTGATTTCCAGAAGACTAGGGCAGACAATTGGCTACAAAACTGCTGTAGCCACCTAACAGCATCATCCTCTCTTCAAGAGTCGACACCATAAAGTTGTGCCAAAACTGTTCATTCTGTGGGCTGAAGAGGATGGTATCAGATTTGGAGACAGTGCAAAATTCCTGCCAGAGCAGCTACTTTTGGTCTTAAAATCCTTATCCACACCAGAAGGAGTGTGGCTGAGCAGGTAGAGGAGAATGAAGCACGGCTGCAGTGGAATAATAGCTCCCAGCAACACTGAGCTGAGCTGTCAAAAAAACCCATGCAAATTCTATCAAATATTTGGAAGGTTGAAATAGATGCTTGCCAAGACATAACCTGTCAACGAGCCTAAGGCCTGGAGAACTCAAATGATTTGTTTTTTTCAAGCCTGCATAGTCACTAGGCAAGTTTCTGTGAATTGCCCCAAAGCTGGAAATAAATTGACTTTTTCATTACTTTCATCTATATGGAAACTTTCTATATCATGAGAAAAGTTCTTTGAAAATGCAGCACAGATAAAACCAGGATTAAAAGTGTGGTTTAAATCAAGCGGAAAGGAGAGAAGAAAGAGTGAAATATAGTCTGTGAAGGAAGCAGATGGGTTCTGAAGTGATCTAGTTCAAACTTGTAGTTGCTTAACCTCTGTTCACATTTTTATCAAAGGCCTTCAGGACTAATACCAACCCAAAGGCTGACACATTTTTATTGTCTTAATCTTCCTTTTAAGTGATGGTTGAGACCTTCAGTAAACATAAACAAAAATGTTTATGGTTTGTTTGTGCACGTGCGTCTGAGTACAGGTATCTAATTACTATTTTTGCACAACTGTGTTAACAGTGAGTGAAAATTGGCTAAAGCCATTCCTATTTTTTTTTAGCAGTTTCAAGGATCAGATTTCAGTCTATGTACAGTAATAATCCCACAGCAAATCCACAGTATAGTTTTGTACCTGCAAACTAGATCCTGGAATGCTCTAAGATGTATCAAACAATAGAAATATGGCTATCCGAGCTATTTTTCATGTTCCCTTTTGGTCTTAGCTAAGCTAGATGCAGGGGTTTGCAACAGAATTTTTTGGTACTTTTGTAAGAGACTGTGCTGTACCCCAACTACTGGCTCCCCATATTCATGTTAGGCCACACCAATGGTCTGGTTGTGAACTGCTGCTGCTGAAGGCGGACACACTGCCTTTCCTGCCACTGCTGCTTGGTAGGTGACACATCAGCTGAGAGTGATCACTTCTTCGTCTGTGACATACGTCATCTAACTTTGACAATAACCATGAGTCAGAGTATTCAGCAGGGCACAGGCACAGCACAGCATCAGTGTGTTCCTGTGGCTTACAGATAAGACCTGCCTTGCAGCTTGCCATGTCATGGTTGTGGACAGAGCAAGTTCTGCACTACTATCACTATATGGATATGACCTACACTTTCGGTATATATTGCACCTGTTTATCCTTTTATTTCTGGAGTTATATCTAATGAAAAAGCAAATCAATACTCTTAGCTCCTCTCAGAGCATAATAACGTTGCATTGCTTCGGCCAACTGATGTCTTGGACATATAATGAATCAGGAAGGCTGGATAAAGTGCATGTGTATGCATGAAAATGCCCCCGTGAAAGCAAAGTGCTCAGGCAACTCAGGCTTGATAATTTTTTGGGTCCCATTTGTTCATCGGTAACACAGCTCTGTGTATCTGCCAGAGGTGTGTTGTCATCAACACCTTTGTCCCTTTTGTCATTATTATCATTGGAAAAGCCCCAGGCCCCAGTCGTGCTTAGGGCTCCGTAGGCCTCAGCACTCTACCGATGGCTAACAGGTAAGGGCCCCTGTCCTGAAGAGTTCTCCAGCATAGTGGAGTACAATGCGTTCCCTGTCAAGCTTCATCAGCACGGCAGAGCTGAAGAGATTCACATGTGTCTGTGTGTGTGTGAGAAGAGAAAACTTTGTCTTGCCACAGCCAGTCTGCTGTGTTTCTTACTCTTCTTTTTTTGCCTGCTCTGTTTTGACTTGTTTTATAGGTGCAACTGAGTTCTCAAGCAGGAATGAATTTTCATACCTGAAATGTTTTGTAATACATTCATATTGAAATAATATGTCTACTTACTAATGTTGTTATAAACAACATTTTAGGTATCTTACAGAAACATGTGAACTTACTTGCTGTATTGGCATTGGTTTTCTCTACAATAAAATCCATCTGTACTTGGAGTAAAGAGATAAGGCTTGGCTGAACTCAGAGTATTCCTCTTTGTAAATTCTTTCTCTCTTTCCAGGAATCAAGAGTTGCTGGTTGCCCTGCCTATTATTTTGTCTCCATGGCCTAGATAACTTGTTGGAATGTAAGAATTTAGTGAACGCTAACTTTTTACCTCTTTTACCTCTGCTTCACTCAAAGACTGTTTCTATGGCAGCAAGAAATGAATTTTTTTGAAGGAAAGTATTTTGTTCTAGAGATTTTCTTGTAGAAAAATAAGAGAAAATAAGAGAAATACAAATAAGAGAAAAACAAAGTCAGCTACTTTGTTGAGTCTTTCTGTACTATAAGCCTATTCATTTATGTATGTTTACCGTCTAACTGGATATGCACTTGTCCACCAGGTAATTTGGATCAGGCAGGTCAAGCAATGTATCATTATGCTCCCAAATGAAATGTTATCTTTTGCTATATACCAGACTTATTTTATATCAGGATATATCTATAAGCAGCAATCATATATACATGTATAAAAAAAATGCAGAAATTAATTCTTCCCAAGATATGTCAGGCTAGGGGAAGATGTCTCCCTTCATCTCTGATGAGCCATGTTCAGCAGCATCTAACACTGCAGCATACATGTCACAGTAAATTTTCTTGTCAGTACAGTCCTTCCTGTTCTATATGAGGCAATGTTGGTCACAGAACAGAAAATGGATCCACAGTCTGTTTCTTAAGTACAGCTCTGCATTGAATAAGATAGGATTTTCTGTTCGTAGCTCATATTGGTGTCTGAATAGCTGTAGTATTCGCAGCACTATCTATAATTCAGTGATAAAATCTGTAACCCATGAATATCCATGAATGACTGCTGTTCAAATATCAGGGCATGCTCAGACTGGACCAGTGATATCAATAAATACTTTTATACCCATCGGACAGGTTCTGAAACTGAAGGAGGGAGTGAATAGCTCACCTAAAATCACACAAAAAGTTAGAAGCTACCCATGAGTTTTTATACATAATATTACGTAATATATATTAAAAACTTATGGGTAGTTTCTAACTTCCTGTGTGATTCACAGCTGTGTGAATCCCTCCTTCAGTTTCTGAATATATAAATAAGAAACCCATCAGTGTTTATATTTTAATATTTTTTCCTTCTGTTGTTTTTCTCATTCTGCTCTCTTCTTGTCCCTTCCAGGTTAGCAGTACATGCACCTGGCAGCTGCTGTGTTTTGAGGGGTGCTTTCTTCAGCTCCATCAACTAAGCTGTTGTGGGCACTCAGAAACAAGCAGTTTTCTAGGAGTATTTCCAAAAATGTTTTGTAACTGGTACTTGAAACTGCTAGTAACTTTTGATTTGTGAATGGAGTAAAACTTTTTAATCTGTAATTCAGTCAAAAGCCAGTGCTCTCTGGCAGTTTTGTGCGGCTAATATTTTATTTGGGGATATATAACAATAAAATAAGAAAGCCACTGAAATCAAACAGCTAGCAAAATGATTTGGTACTCACTCTTCCTACAAGAATTATGCCATAAATGTAGGCAGATCAAAGGAGATTTAATTATTGAGGTTTAGGTTTCAGGTGGGACGTATCCAAAGTAAAATATAAATGCATGAATAAATTGCTTGCTTGACAACTAAGGCTGTTGGAGTCAGGCTTATACATTTTTTTATCATGCAGACAAATACTTACTTCCAACTCATTTATAGACTTCTTCCCTTCTAGTGATATGGAAGCAGTTTTGTGGTCAGTGGGATCTGCTGGATGTCCTTTCCTAGTTCAAGTATTAGATATTGTACATGGGGCGTGCAGTCCTGTGTGTAATATACTCCATCTGTTACAAGACTGAAATGAACATTTGGTACACACGCCTGCCAAATGAACTGCTGTGAGCTGCCAAAGTGTAACATGTTAAAAGGGAGAGAAGGTTGAATTTCCTGATTCTCTGAAGTCTGAGAATGTGGCAGTTGGAAAATAATTTGTAATGCAGCATAGAGTGGAAGAATACCAAATTATTTATATTCCCCTCTGACTGGTGTTTCCAGTCATTTTCCCACCTTACACCCATGTCCACAGTTGTGTCTCTCAGCAGTGAGCGGAGGTTTACTGCCACCAGGCATTACTCAGTCCCTCCCTGAGGTGCACAATCAGGCATCCTGTTTTTCCCTTGGAATCTCCTTGCTTTCTATTTCAAAAATATCACTTCTCTGCTAGAATTCATGGCTGCCAGCAGAGCTGTGGTTTTTTTTTTTTTTTTTTCTTAGTCTAGGAACCAGACCAATGAGAAGATTCTAGGTACATGATGCATCCAGTTTGTTTCCTTACAGCCATGGAGACTTGAAATAGTTCTCATGGGTGAGCTAGAAATTCCCATTAAGATAGGAAGTGTGACCACAGCGACAGAAGAATATTTATTTGCTTTTCTTCCATTTCCTTCTGCTCAATGTAAGAGTAGCTTTGAGGTAGACTGGAGCATGTGACACTTGGACAATTGTGGGCTGCTGGTATGTTGCCAAGGTGTGTTCCTCCTGCTCAGTGTGGAGCCCTGTTGTTGCCACTGCTAACATTTTTTCTATGGATGAATTAGTCCTTGGTCAGTGGTAGAGTGAGAGGAGGACAGGAAGGTTTTGGGAGATAGCTTGGCTTCAACTTGCTCCTGTTGCGGAAAAAGGAAAGGCACTTGCAGCACATAAAAAATGTCCCTCCTTCCCCCCAGCAATCAGGAGGTGGCAGTGGAAGCCTGTCAGCTTCTGAATTGTGCAGGCTGATCACTGCCTGCATAAACACTGTGTGGGACCGATGGTGTGAGCTCAAACTGAACACAGATAGTCTGGCCCAAACACCCATATTCCCATGGTTTGTGGAAAAGAGGTCTAAAACTTGAGTGAGAACCTTCATCCATTCTGTGGAGGGAAATGCACCTAATGAATGTGTGTACAGTGCAAGGGACATTGGGAAATCTGAATGTCTGATATTTGGAATACTTTGATTCCCTGAGGATCACGTGTGTGAACAGAGAACATATGGCAATGGATGTAGATGCAAAAGGACAAAACACACATGTCAGCAAAACAGAAACAAGAAGTGAGTGGGTGTACAATGAAATCTGCAACAGCCAGATCATCTCTCTCTTTCCTGCTCTCCCCTCTTCTTCCATGAATAAAAGATAAGCCTGTCAAGGGTACTGTCTAGACTGTGTATTGAAGAAAATTCTGCAGAAACAATGGGACCACAAAACATATTGCACTGAAACTTGAAGGTTTTAACAGGTTTTAAATTCTGGTTTCTCTTTTGGGAATGTTTGCTTTTGGGACATTCTACTTGAATAGGTAGTTCTTGGTTGTATTGAAAGGGTTGAGGTTTCCCTTTGCCTGTGCAAACAAAGCTGAAAGCTCTGATTTAGACAGAGCTATTGTGTACCTTAATTTGATTGAACAAATAGAATCAGTTATAATGAAAACAAAGTATTTCTGTGCTGTACTGCAGGCGGGTGTTGCACTTCTCAGGAATGGATTACAAGGGTGACAGGATCTGCCCTAGCACAGTCTGATATTGTCTTGCTCTTTACCCTCATGAGGATTCTTGTTGGAAAAAAAAATACATATATATGTAACAGAGAAGGTAATGATGCATAAAATATAACAACAGGGCAGAATGGTGTCTGACCCAGAACTCCTTCTAAATGGGCAGCGAGGTCGTGTCTTTGTAGGTGATCCAGTACAAATTAATTTTTAGGTACCTGTTCTCTCCCTGACTACTCAGTTTTCTGCTTGTCTGCTTGCACAGTTTCCCCTGGGTCCTGTCTTCTGATTGTTTCAGGATGGAAGGCACATTGTGGGAAAAGCACATGGCTGCAGCATTCCAGCAATTTGCTGCTGTTTGGAAAGCTCTGCAATGGCCATTGAAACTAGGTATAATTTATAGTCAACAGTAATGCTGATCTGTCTTAGGCTAGTAGGAGCTAATATGGCTCCAAGGCTAGGTGGCACCCTTCTAACTCAGGTCCTGTGACATGCAGAGCATGACTAAACCCAGGGATCCAGAGATAACAGTAGCCACTTGAGGATGTAGGTATTTATCTTCAATATCTAGCAATGAATCCTACTTTTATGCCTTAGCCAAGGAATTAAGGCCGTGATGTTATTAGCACCTCCTCTTATCATCGCTCAGTGCATGTGTGAAAGCAGGATGACACATACAGCCGTCTCACATAAGGACCCAACAGCAAATATGACAGCTAAATCAAAGGGGGAATTTTACCAGATGATAAAACATGGTGTTATTCACATAAGTTCAGACACTAGCTGAAGGCATAATTACTTTCATAAAACCAAACAAAGTCAGAACTTGCCTAATCCCAAAGTTACAGCAAAAGCCACGAAACACAAACATGCAAGAACAGTGTGAGAATTTGTCTATATTGCAGATTGTACAAGTATTTTCAGCTCAAGCCGAAGTATCACTTCACTTATTCCATAGTCTCAACTCTTGCAAGGTTTACTGAGGACTCCCAGGGGATTCAGTGGGAGCTAACTGTCTGGATAGGTTCCTGGACCTAGAAGCCAAACTTTACACGTTGAAGTAACAGCAGTTGCCTCAGCAGCCATGTGGTGTGAGACAGATGTTTCAGAATATGCTGCCTTCGGACAAGAATGATTACTACTGCAGCAAGCAGTGGTGCAATATTCTGCAGCACATCACGAAAAAGGGGGAAAAAAGACTTTAAAGTGAAGTAGGTTCACTTTAAGCTGAAAGCAATTAGTTATGTTAGAGATTACTTAAGCAGTTTGGCAAACTGGTTGAACAAGATGGAAGAAAAGAAGGGGCAACGTTTCAAATGGAAAGACTTCTTCAGTTGCAGCTCCCAGAAAAACTGAAGCCATACACAGACCCCTTTGCAGCTGACTAGTATAAATCAGCAGATCGCTCATTTGTCTCAGTTGAGTGTATATGCTGAGGTGTAGAGTGGTATACGTTTCTTGAGTTCAGAAGGCATTGAGAAGAGTGATAAGAGAAAAACTTTGGGGAATTAAGAATTAGATGCCCCAGAAGCACTTTAAGATATTCTGGTTAGTAAAGAATCCAAGGTCATGGCCACCACAAGATAGTGGTTTGAAGGATGATCTTTAAAGCACTGAATAATCTCAGAAGAGTTAACTGCAGAAAGAAAAGGAGAAGTGAGTGAGAGAAGGCTAGTGTCAGAGTGTGGATGCAAACACTTTCACGAACACCTCTGTGTAGAAATCACTGGAGACAGCAGCAGATCTTCTTAAACCACTGGGAGCCACTGACTGACAGAGAAGAAGGCTCACCCAGTCAGCACTCGTTGTTCAATATAGTTAGCTTCCGGCAGCTCACTCCCTTTCCCCCAGGACGATGAGCTCACAGCACATACTCTTCACCCTGGCTGTATGCCATGTGCTGAAGTGGATTTGGAATGTGATCTGCATTAGCAACAAGCTCATGCTATACAGAGGCAATTCTTAGTGTATTTCTTTTGCTGTAGTGCCCCTCATATAAATATGATTTAATTGTGATACAGTCATTCAGGCTAACCTATAGCACATTACCTCATCCCTTTCTGTGGGCAGATTTTACTCAGACTGTTTGGTAAATGTCTCACTAACAGGCCATGGTAGGAGTCTTCTTGTGCTTGTTTACAAACTTTATATTCCTGCCTGAGAGTGTAACATTACACATGGTTCTCAGAAGGTCACACTAGCCTTTTTGCCCTGTACTTTGTGTAATTCTACCTGCTTCCATCTCAAGCAACACCGATGCGTACATATCTCCCTCACAGACTACCACTTACTTCAGTATGTACAAGATCTGCAGTTATTTCCTTCCCTGGAGGTGAATACCTTTTCTGTTCACCAAATAGTGTTGCAGGTACTGCAGGTAAAAAGCAGGCTAAAAGGGCAAAGATGCAATGAAGAGGAAGAAAAATGCAAACTGATTTCACTCATTATTGCATAGCAAAACTCTTTGCACGTTATAAAAAGCTGCAGGTGTGATCTTTCTGATGCCAGGGTGTGAGCTGTTCTGATACTTCTGTGGTCTGCAAACATGAACATGGTCTCATTCCCGTTTCAGCGTTTCGGCTGCAGCAAGGATTCTAGGGGGTCTCAGGGGAACAGAAGCACATCAAAAAAGTTTTAAGAGCAGCAATGATTCCAAGCCCCACCATTTCTGAGGTAAGAAATAATCACTGCTTGCTACATGTATAAGAGGGACAGAGACATATCCTATCTGTGACCATAATTAGAGTTGTACAGGTACACAAATATGCCTGCAGATGTTTACTCTCCAATAGGAAAGCTGTTGGCAAGGCTGAGATTATTGAAAGTAAGCTTTGAGATGTACTTTGTGCACAGATTGCTGCTGCCAACTTTGTGGAGTACATGCTGAGAGATGCTTAAAACGCCTTATGATCAATATTACAGTGGTAATGGAGAGGCACTTTTGGCCACATCTTTAAACGTGTATGAAACAAACTTCCGTACAGCCAGTGAGAACAAATGAGTAATGCAAATGTAGATTAGAGACATTGAATACTGCTTTGTTGAAGCAATAGCCTGTGACAATCTAGGTTGCATCAGCAAAACCACAAATGGCAAGGTAGAAACCACTGATTTTATATTGGCTGCAGTGGTAAGTAATAGGAGAAACCTTCTATATTCTCTCCACAACATTAATTTCCATCCTAGAGTGAATTTTGTCCTCTGCTATTCTGATTACCTAAGCAATGATCCCCAAGCAAGGTCATCTTACACAGCTGTGGTTTTCCCATGTGCAATAAGATTCAAAGACAACTAGTGTATGTCATAACACCATCTCCTGCTCTATTCCCAGCACAAAGGTGAACTGCAAATCAGAAAGAGGTAGACCAGGAGGAGATGTATTGTTATTTGCTATGGCCCAGTAAAGGGTCAAGAATTTTGCAGATGTCATTGCAAGATGTCTCTCAGTAATCCTTGATCAGTCACGGTGACTGGGAGAAATGCCTAAAGATTGGAGGAAAGCAAATGTCACTCCTATTTTCAAGAAGGGCAAGAAGGAGGACCCAGGGAACTACAGCCTGGTCAGCCTCACCTTGATCCCTGGGAAAGTGATGGAGCAGCTAATCCTGGAAGCCATTTCCAGGCACAAGAACAAGAGAATCATCAGAAGTAGTCAGCGTAAATTCACCAAAAAGAAGTCATTCCTGCCCAAGTTGATAAGCTTCTATGATGAAACGACCAGCCTGGTGGATAAGGGAAGAGCAGCGGATATTGTCTATTTGGACTTCAGTAAGGCTTTTGACACATTTCCCCATAAGATTCTCACAGAGAAGCTGTCATTGCATGGGCTGGATGAGCAGACAGTGAGGCGGATGAAAAACTGGCTAAATGGCCTGTGCCCAGAGTGTGGTGATCAGTAGTGCAAAGCATAGTCAGAGGGCAGTTGCTAGCGGTGTACCCGAGTGATGAGTACAGGTCCAGTCCTGTTTATCATCTTTATTAATGATATGGATGATGGGGCAGAGCATACCCTCAGCAAGCTTGTGGATGAAACAAAACTGGGGGAAGTGGTGGATACACAAGAATGTCGTGCTGCCCTCCAGAGGGACCTCAACAGGCTGTGCCAAATAAGACCTCATGAAGTTCAGCAAGGGGAAGCACAAAGCCCTGTACCTGGGGAGGAACAACCCCAGGCACCAGGACATGCTGGCGGTCACCCAGCTGGAAAGCAGCTTGGCAGAAAAGGCCCTGGGGTCCTGGTAGGCACTAGTTGAACATAAGTCAGCAACATGCCCTTGCCATTCATGGTGTCCTGGGCTGCATTAGGCAAGGTGTTGCCAGCAGGTTGAGGGAAGTGATCCTTCCCCCCTGCTCAGCACTGGTGAGGCCACAGCTGGAGCACTGGGCCCAGCTCTGGCCCCCCAGTGTGAGAGAGACATGGACATACTGGAGAGAGTCCAATGAAGGGCCACCAAGATGATGAAGGGACAGGAGCACCTCTCCTGTGAGGAGAGGCTGAGAGAGCTGGGACTGTTCCGCCTGGAGAAGAGGAGGCTCAGGGGGGATCTCATCAATGTGCATAAACACCTGCAGGGAGGTGCAAAGAGGATGGAGGCAGGCTCTTTTCAGTGGGGCCCAGGGACAGGGCAAGAGGCAATGGGCACAAACTGGAACACTGCAGGTGCCCTCTGAACATCAGGAAACACTTCTTTACTGTACTGGTGCCAGAGCACGGGCTCAGGTTGCCTGGAGAGGCTGTGGAGTCTGCTTCCTTGGAGATCTGCAAAAGCTGCCTGAATGTGGTCCTGGGCAACCTGCTCTAGGTAGCCCTGCATGAGCAGGGGGGTTGGACCAGGTGACCTGCAGAGGTCCCTTCCAACCTCAACTGTTGTGTCGTTCTGTTATTCTGTGAAGGGAAGCACAACTTTTAGGAAATCCTATTAAAGGAAACTTCCAGGAGCTTCATTTTCTTTTTCTTTCTTTCTTTCTTTCTTTCTTTCTTTCTTTCTTTCTTTCTTTCTTTCTTTCTTTCTTTCTTTCTTTCTTTCTTTCTTTCTTTCTTTCTTTCTTTCTTTCTTTCTTTCTTTTTCTTTCTTTCTTTCTTTCTTTCTTTCTTTCTTTCTTTCTTTCTTTTCTTTCTTTCTTTCTTTTTCTTTCTTTTTCTTTCTTTCCTTCCTTCTTTCTTTCTTTCTTTCTTTCTTTCTTTCTTTCTTTCTTTCTTTCTTTCTTTCTTTCTTTCTTTCTTTCAATATATTGTTTCTCTTCATACCAAATAAAATGTATTTGGAGAGAAGATACTCTTTCTCCTAGATCGGTCAAAACATAAGGGAGGAAGAAAGAAGATAAATTTTTTTGTAATTTATTAAAAACTAATCAGAAGTAGTCCTTAGGTTTTGTTTCATTTGTTTCAAGGCCTCAGGAGGCAGGCAAGGAATACAGTACTATGAAAGGGACTTAAACTTCGATTTTTTTTGTAGTTTAATTAACTAGAAAAGAGGCTTCCACCAGTCTCACTGAGTGAAATGTTGCCTTTTTGACAGTGAGGACAAATTTTGAGAAGTCAGTTAACATTCTGACGTGTCAGCTTAAGTTGTAATGGGCCCAGGGCTTTGCTTCGAGTTTCAGGAATATGCAAGGCACTTGTGCAATGAATGCAGTCAGCATGAGTCTGCGATCACAGGAGATGTTGCATATGGCTACCAACTGACAAGTACACCAGATGCTTTTCTTCCTGTGCTGGCCTTTTAATTTCTTACTTTCTCCTTGTTTCAGATTCCCCAGTTCTTTCTATTCTCCCTGTCACTCTTTGTTATTTAACTTGCTACTGGAAAAGGTAGTCATAACAAGAGAATGAGTAGAAGAGGACTGTCCACAGTTAAGCTTGTCTTTTAATTTCTAATCAGTATTAGGTAAACTAGCAATATACTTGCAGACTGCAGTGGAACTGAATCTTGTTAGTTGGTTTATTCTTTGGCATTTGCAAGTACATGTAAGACCCAAGCAGTACTGAAACCTAAGCGTACAAGACAGTAAATAAAACCAGAGCGTGTCAGGAACATCCTTCAGGATTTCACAATCAAATAAAATCTAGCCACACCAAGTGTATCCAACTGGAAGTAGAAAGAATAGGAGCGGGGACAAGGAGAAGTCCTTATAGAAGGAGTGTTTTAATAACTGAGACATGCACAGCACTAGAAATTTTTACTTGGAAGAGCGGGATTTGAGGAGGCCATTACTTGTAGACCATGCTTAACAGCATGATGGAACAGGCAGAAGTGATGTGAACAGGAATAGAGAAACCTGTTGCTCCAGCTACTTTTTTGTAGGAACGGGAATGGACATAGTGAGGGGGGAAAGAAGAACCAACATAAAATAACATGGTTGTATTAATTGCAGGGATCTAGGGCCTTGAGAGACATCTAGATCTAGATGCAGAAGATGGCAATGATGACTTCTGAAAATGTGTGAAATGCTAGGTGGAGAAGGAGGGAAATAAGCATGAAGGTAAAAGTGAGGCTAGAGTGGGAAACCATGGAAGAGCAGAGGTGTTAATGAGGCAGGAAACAGTGCCGAAGTTAGGTAAGGCAAATAGCAAGGAGGAAGCAAGAAAACCTTGCTTTGAAGAGATAGGAAGAGCAGGAGAGATGGTAGAAAACAACACTGTGAGAAAGAGAACAGTGAAGTAGAAAAGGCATGAAGAGAAGAGGAAGGAGGGAAAAGATAAGAGGACAAAAGTGCAAGACTTTAGGAGCAAGAATGAGGAGTCAAACTAGCACAAGTGTGGTGAGATAGTGCAGAAGTGACGCCAAACAAGTACTGAATCAGCTGGGAAAGAATCAAAAGCGCAAAGGGGTAATCATTGAAAACAGGTGGTAAACAGTCTGCCAGTAGGAAGCCTGGGTATGTAGCTTGTGAGTGAGTCACTGAGGTGCAGAGGATCAGGTTAGTGAGCAACACAGATCAGAGGAACAGCCAGACTGCCTTGGCTGTGGTTGTACAGCTGTACAGTTGCTATACAGCTATCTCTGGCAGTCTGTCAAACAGGAGGTTATCAGCAAGCTTCTCATCAGTGCTGTGAATGGGACAGAGTTTGGCTATATGAAAATACTTCTGAGGGTGTGGGCTAAACTGATCTGACTTTGTTGTTAGGAGTGATTGATGTGTGGACCCAGCCAAGACCGGAATCCTGGCCTGTCCGACGTGGGGAAAACCAAGGAAGTAGAAGGGAGAGCTTTCTTTTAAGCTGTTTCTGAATCCCTGGTGTTGTCGACTCCTAATGTGTCTTCAGCAGTCTTTAGTTACTCTCTCTTGCTCTCCTTTCCACGTCCCTCTGTTAGAAATGAGCCCAAAGTGGGTACCAAAGACTGAGATTCTCTAGGGAGTAACAGTCTTTATCTTCTTGCTTAGAGCAGCTTTCTTATTATTTCACTTGTGTAGAGATCCTACAAGTCTGGTCTCAGAGATGGCTTAGCTTTCAGTGGCAGTGTGAAATAAGCTTACATTGAAGAACTGATTCCAAAGAAAATTTTACTGAAGCAGTGGTTATTTAGACATAAGCCCAATTTTAATTTAGACAGCAAACTAGTTTCACTTACTTATCAGTGCAAATTGTCAAATTAGCTATTCATTTACCTTCGTCAGGATGTTTAGGGAAACTTGATTGGAAAGGGTGGCTGCAAAATGCAAATATTAATTTTGAAATCTCATAAAATGAATCTAATATACTTCTGAATTATTCGATGGGACACTGCAGTATTGGTAGAAAGTATTTAAATTATTAACACCATAGCTTTCCATTTCATAGACAAGACAGGTTTTACAGGAGCCTTCCCATTTAATGTGATCAGACTGATTACATTTGTTAAGAATTCCAGTCAGTACACTATAGTACAGTGTATACTGCTAACAACTAAAAAAAAGAAAAAGTAGCATATAGAGGTATTATTCCACAAATTTTACAGAATATTCTGTTTCCTGGGTTTAGATTTTATTTTATTTTATTTTTAATAAAGAAATCTAACAGTGCTCATGCAATAATTTTTCTGTGACTTTTCTTTGTTCCAGTTTGTTAGTGGTTATTGCCTGAAGTGTATTACTTACACAGTACCATGAATGCACATGGTCCTTTACAGATAAACATGCCAGGTTCTATGCTGAAGGATGTGTCATTCATCCAAAACAGATAGGAGTAATGTTTAGCATTTCAAAATCCACACAACTGTCTGCCTGCCTCTGTTTAGTTATTTGATTTACCACACACATTTTTAATGCTTGTATGACTGTAGTATCTGGCCAGCCTACAAATGGATGAAATTCTCCATTTCTCTGTCTTGTTAGACCCAAAACAGATAAGGGCTTGTAACTGTAGTGATGATCTGTATTGGACAACATGCTAGCTTGATTACAGCATGCGGAGATGAATACTTCATCCTGCTATTCACAGGAAATGCCAGTACCAGGAGAAAGTGTCCTACCCCACCTTCCAAGCAATTCTCCCAAGAATCCCTGGAATCTGAATCAATGTTTACCGTCAGAATGGGCTGCAAAGTTACATCATCCCTTGGGTTACTTTTTCCTACATAGACCCTGAGTCCCATACAGCTGACTGGTGTGAAGTGGAGACTGGTACTGTAACGTGCTTTGTCAGCCCATGGATGGGTGGGGCACTGATGGGATACCACACTCAAGTGGCATCAGCCAGAAGCTGGCTGTGGAGGGATACCAGATCTGTCTCATCAGAATGCAGTCCAGGAACATGATGTGATTTGACTTCACTTGCTTGAAATTAAGACTTCAAATGCAGTTTAAGTCACCAGTAACAGAAAGTCCTCAGAATCCGACAGCTACTGGGTAATCTGAAGAAAACTGTATTTCAGCCCCCTTCCCAGTGAGACGTTTCACAGTGCCAGGTCCACCCTTAGTGCTTTGTCAGCTGCCTGTTTGGAAATGATAGATATGAGATCTAAAGTCAAGGCTCTGGTTCTGAAAATGCTTCCTTATCCAAGTCTTCCCACCGAGTTCATTTTCCTGAGGATTTTCTGGTCAGCCATGTGTAGACCCAGAAGCTGAGATGCTTCTCTCCTGTAGAGGTTGTCCTTCCAGCTTGGGAAGCCAAGCACATTTGAGAGAGGACAGCTGAGCAACCCCTATAGCTTTTGCCCTTCTGGGTCTGAGCAGTGGATTTCAGCCACTAAAGTTAACAGTTGATAGTAAAGAATTCATTTGAAAATCATGATTTGTACTCATTCACTGTGTCTTTAACAAAATCAAACCTATTGTGCCAAGTAGGATGGTGCATAGATAAATAAATAACTCATAGCAGCTGTGGACCTAGTGCTTGCCAGAACTGTATATAGCAGTTCCCAGAGACCACTGGGAAGTAGTGGAGGAAAAACAGTTTTAAAATAACATTTTTTAAGTACAGTTTTTAAGCCAACTAATAATTTAGAATGTAACTGCATCTGTGGATTTGTTTAAGTAGAATAAATGTAGAATGAATGGAATATTGACATCAAGCAAATATTTAAAAGGATTGATCAGAAATATACTCTTCTTCCACACTATCCAGCTTATGAGCACTACAGATTTGGGGAAGTGATTCAGACATCATCTTGCATCTTGAAATTTGATACAAATTTATTTCCACCGCATTCTTGATTTACAACCTGAAGGATTGTGAGTCAAAGGATTGGAAGCCTTGCTGAAGCAAGAGAAAATGTTGACTCCTAAATATTACATGCCTGATCTTTTGAACAAAGTGAAAACTATGCAGTGCTAAATGCATTCAGTTCCCGTTCCAATAACCAGTCTTTTTTAAAAATAGCACTCATTGCTTAGCAGTTCCCAATTGTGATGCTAATGACTGGAATTCCAAGAACTTTGTGCTTGATACACATGGCTTTTTTTCTGAAAATCTGACCTCACTTATGGAAGCTAAGAAGTTTCGAAAATCTGTCCTTGTTTGCATTCTTAAACTTGCCTCATAATTGAACATGAAATTATAAAAGGGATATGGATCTCCTTAAAAAAACAATGATAAATTGAAGAAGTCTTGCCCTGTCCTCCCAGTCTAGCCTCATCCACACAGAATAGACTCCAGTGGAACCATAAACTTTGGGAAGGTTTGCTAATAGTTCACACAGCACAATTCAGATGTGAAATGACTTTTGAACATTGGACAAGTTATGAGGAATACTGCTTTGTTTTCTCCCTACATGACTGTATTGCTCCCAAATGCTTGGTTTGAATCACTCTCAGACAGACTCTTGGAGATCTGTTTTGCATTGCTACATGAGAAATATCCATATAAATAATTTGTAGTTGTGGAAGTGCCTACTACTGTGTGACTTATTCTCTCTCCTTCATCTGAATGACAGTGGCAGAGAATTCCACATTGACTACTGGTTTTGAAATTTGTCAGCGCTTTGAATTTTATGAAACATGTACCACTTCTTTTCAGAATTTTATGCAACATTTAAAGCAAATGTAGACCCAACACTTAATTTCCAGCCATATTACATAACAGCTCAGGTTGTCCTTGCTGTCCATTTTTAGTTGCTATATAACTAGGTTGCCCTGTAGTTTAAACTGGGTTTAATATCTCTATTCGTCTGACTTTTTCTGCATCAGTGGATGATCAGCTTCAAGATTCTGGTGAAATCTCCTCTCGGATGGAACTTCGAAGCTAAAAGCTCGAACACTAGTGGCTGACCAGAGTGCGAAAACTTGGGCTGGGTGTTGCTGGATATTGGAAAAACAGAACTGGATAGATAACACTAGCAGATTGTTCAGTTTTCATCCATCCAGTGGAAATTGATGAAAGAGAAATTGATTTTAAATTTTAGTGAATATTGAATAAAGTAGCAGACATAAAAAGAAGAGAATTTAATTTTCCAAAAGCAACTAGTGAGTGTGAGTTGTGGGCTCGAATTTTTGGTGCCCAACCTCAGATACTGTTAAAGAGATGTTTTTAGAAATTAGAGTCTAAACTTGATGCACTGAAAATGGAGTCAAAATAGAAAATCTGTACCACTTGATTTAGTGGAGCAGTATACCAGATGCTTATGAAATGACAAAACATTAAAATAATTTGAATAAATTTCATTAAAGAGAAAAATAATTTTAAATTAAAGTACTAATTTACCTATATGAAATTTACTATCCACAGGATACATGTACATTAAAATGTAAATGTGATAAAGAATGCTTCTCAAGCTAAAAAAGAAAATCCTGTTGCAAAAAGACAGATCATGTAGTATAAGAAATTTGTGACTAAGTAGGGGATCTCAAATTGGTGCATAAAGATAGAAGAGCTCCTGGAAAGCACTAATAGTAACAGGTTGAGTGATCTCATGTTTTCTGATTTTCTTGGGAGCCTATGAATTAACTGAATAAATTAAAAAAGAAAATTGATTCATTGGATCAAATTATATTATGAGTAATGATTATACAACTCCTGATTATACTTATACAGTTCCTCAGATTAGGTGATATTATGAAGAACAGAACTGACCTGTAATTTCTGATTTAACCGTCCTGTTTTTAGTATGAGTGAAGGCTTGGGGTCTGAATTCGTTTTTACGTTAATCACGAGAAAATCTATGGATGTGCTTTTCATTAGCATTGTAGAACATCAGTTATTCTGTACTCTGTTATGTGTGCTAGTCATTCCTTAGTGACTAATTACATTGCTGATTCTTGTGATATTCAAAATACTGATCACTTTGTTCTTTGTTCCCATGAAATATGAATAGATTCTTGTGCAGGCTGTATGATGGTATTTTATGTTATATGATACAAACTTGTATTAGCTTGCAAACTTATCTGAGAAGGGTTCAAGACTCAGTTAATAAAATCATACCATAATTGTTTATGTCGTTGTAACCAGTAATATATACCCTATCATTATGTATTTTGTATATGTCACATTCTTAACTGAGAGACAATTTAGAATTTCTTGAATAATAATAATTTCATTTTCTCTGTGCACCAGTCAGTCAGTCAGCATTATTAACATGTGTAAGAGATCTTTCAGGTAAAAAAATTTCTAATTAATGTAAGTAAAACACCTGTAAAAGTACTTTAAAAAAATTCTGTACATAATAACATTTCAGCCTTACTAGCCTTGAAACAAGTGTTGAGTGCACCACTAGGTATATGGGATTCTTTTTTTCTGATGTTTACTATTCTTATTTTCTGATGCCCTCCAATGTCTTTGAGATAGTTGTCCGTATATCTGTCCTTGATTTATCAGTGCATGTTCCTCATCTCACTCTCTAGTTCTGTAATTTATATGTACAATTTGTATGTGGAGTCAAGAGGAAGACAGCACTTTTCCATGAAAATCTGTGATGACTGACGGAAATTTGAGAGACAGGAAGAAGGATTTAGCTGGTGAGAATGATGTTAATAGGCAGTGTACAGGTGATAAAACCAAATGATTGCTAAGATTGCGGTTTCTCACATATCTACCCTTGCTGCAGGGCTGGGAAGAGTAGCTTTTGTTGTGTTTTTTTTTTTCCCCCACTCTTTACTTTTTCCTCATAGCATATTGTACAGGGGAGGCCTGAACCATATGTACTGTTGTTATAGTTCTAATATGAAAGCAAGATGTGTGTCTCAGAGCTCCATTCTAATTTTTAGAAAACCAGATTTGTGATTTTTTTCAGAATTTAGTATTGAAAGATCAAATTCTGGCCAGTCCTTAAATCTTCAGTGCACATTTTACCAATTCTTACATCAACCAAAATAATTTAGCATATTGTAAAAGAGTGTTGTAAACTGCTGATATTTGGAGCCGTTTATCCTAATCTGGGCAACTGGCACCAAGTATATATCAGCAGATACCTAGATAAATATGCCATCACCAGTTTTCTCTTGGCTGACCATAGTCTTGAGCACAGTCATAGTTATTGCACTCGTGTTTGGTGTGGAGCTTGATGCTGTTGGAGTGCATTGGGTGTGCTTTGTGCATGCCTGCTAAGTTCAGCACCTTGGGACCGAAGTAGGGAGCATCTATGGGCCATGATGGACCATTGCAATAGGAGTCAGGCAGTGAGTACAGCAGTGACAGTTCTGAATCATGTCTGCACAGATGCCGAGTTAAACCAGAAGCACCTTATAAACTCCTTGCCTCAAATCTTAGTTTTCTCTAAGATTTATTTAGCAGTGGGTTTAGGCATAGGTCATGGGGCTTGCATGCTTTGACTGAAGTTCTGCTTATGTCTTACTTCAGAGATCTATATACATTTAAGAGTCTGAGTCACAGGCTTGGATCTGTAACACGAAGGCTGTGAGCAGGCTGCTGCATCATTATGGGAATGAGGGACTGTGATGACAACCGTCGTCAGGGTCATGGCATTAGACTAGCAGATGACTTGTCAGTCTCTGATCAGAAAGGTAAAATACCAGCTTCATATTAGGTCCTGGTGGATCCTATTCTGTGGACTAAAATGATGCACGGGTCTGGGTTAGATCCTCCTCTACCCTCCTCTCCACCCATGAAGATTAATTTCACCCACAGAGTGGGAACTCATGAGGAATGAGATACTGAGCAATGGCATTACTCATTTGCTAATGTGAGTTAAGACCACCATCGCTTCTGTGTTAAACAAGGAAAGAGGCTGTCTATTTGTAGTGAATCTGAGGATGAATCAAATGCCATGACTAAAATAATCAAAGATAAAACAAAAATCTTATAAATTTAAAACAAGGAATTAAGAGAAATTAGTCAGAGATTTCTGATCCACTCTGTATTCTGATGTTCATTTTTTTTTTGTTGTTCAGGAGATGATGTTTACTCACAAGTTTACACAAATGGAAACATGGCATTCATGAGTCACTGGTCTTAATGTGGTATCAGGAATAAAAACCTATGCTTCTCGACACCTATCTTCAGGTAAGAAAACAGACTAGCCAAGCTAAATCATTCAACTTGTCTTTGAACAATTGTTAATGGGGAAAATGATAATGCAGAACCTAATTAAGCAAATATGTTGAAAGATATATGTGGAAAAACACAGATCATAGAACATTATTTTGGAATTTCTGGATTTGGACCTGCAGATCAAGCTAGAGCATGTGCCTTATTTTGGAAAAAGCATGTGGTGGAATGACACAGGAAGAAGGGGAAAAACCCCAATATCCAAAGATTGCACAGTCTGCAACAGACTGGATGTTCACAAGGCTCTTTTGTGGTGGCTAGAAAGAAATGGACTCCTTTATCCATCATCTCCTACACCCATGGTACATGTGTTTTCTGTCAATCCTGTAAGCACTAGCTAGTGGTTTCTTTTCTTTATAGTGGTTGCTTCATTTGTGGATTCGTTTGGAAGACCCACTCCTCTGGTCCATTGCTCTGAATTAGTTTGTATTTTGGGTAGAAGGAGCCAAACTGGAAAGAATAGGCGAAACTACTTATGTCTTGCTCTTCAGCATCTTGCTTAGTGGAATTGCAGTCACTTGGATCTCAAAGCCTATGGCATTTATCTTTGTGAGTGGTCTCAGACTGTGAACAGCACCTGTTAGGATCAACTTCTCTTCCCAATCCACATGACTGCTGCACAGGCTTCGTACAGGCCACCCACAGGCAGCTTGTTTGCTGTAAGGCGCATACGAAGATGTCCAGTAGTTCACTAAGCTATTGGACACACCTGGACACATGGTGTGCTTCATAAAGTGACCTCTGGCTGCATCTGGGGCTGTACTTTCCCTCTGTGTGAACTATGCATTTGATCTTGAACCTTGTCTTGGGGCATCCTTTACAAATACAAGACAGATATATCCTTTGTGCCTGTAGATGCAAGGGAAGGACTTTTGCCACAGACCAGTAGAGGTCTGCTTTTTGCACAGCTGCATTTCATACAAATGTATAAATATAGGCAGGATTTCATTGGAAACTAGCATATTTTTTGTGAAGGATACTTAAAATCCTGTAGAGTTTTTTTTCTGTTCCATAAGTAGTATAGTGGAAGAAATTGGAATCTAGGATGAAAAGCCTGTGCAAGCACAGTTGCTTGAGATGATCTACAGCTCTTCAGTAGTATGGAAATATATTATTTATACTTCCTTTTTGTTTTTCTCCTTTTTGGTTATAGTGTTCTTAACTGACTCTGTGTTGGCCAAGGATCAGTATTTCTAGTACATCCAGAATTACATATTTATGGAACTTAAGTACTAAAGATGCACAATTTGTTCTTTATAATTTGGATCCTCTTGTATTCTTCACTTGTAAACCCAGATAAATAAAAGAACACATGCCTGGCTAAAATGCACAACCCTTGCAGTTCTGCCTAATTCCTTCCTCATTTTAGGCCTCTTTCAACCCTTTCCCTTCCAATTTTTTTTCAGGATGGTGAAGACATTTCTGCCTGGCTTCATGTTTGGCAGATTGTTGAAGGCAACTGCTAGATAAACTTGGTCACCATTCTGGGGCCAAGAAAATAGCTACCCAGCCTTCTGCATGACGCCAATCCAAAAACTTGTCCAGAATAAATCTTGTTCCAGCTAAACTTAATCTTTTACATCAAACACTTTTGATAAGTCAGCAAAAACTGATTTTTGCATTTTAAATAAGATGCTGAAAGTGCCCTGAAGAAGAACTCAGAGAGTAATTTTTTAGCTCAAATGGCAGGCTGGTGCAGGTAGGCTAGAATGCTTACGAGAGAAGAAAAATGCTGAACCAGCAGTTAAAGACACTACCAGCAGTGGGGCTATTTTTATATGCAGATACATGGCAACTGTCAAATTCTTCCAAGACATGTGACTCAGTCCTGCTGACTATCAGACAACATGGTCAATTGGTTTCTTGATTTATCAGTTTTTATTCCAAAGATCTGAACACGACACATGCTCAGATGGCTTATGTATTAGCTTTTCCTGTGCATTAAATAATATATATCATATTTGCATATGATATAGAGAATAAAACAAATGTGCTTATTCTATAACATCTCCTTCAAGAGGTCATCTCCTGGCCACACCAGAAGAATTTTGTTTGGATGACAGCTTCAGAAGTGCATACAAACTATTTGATTTTATCTGAAAGCTACTTTTTAAAACATGAAAGTCTAGAGAATTTTAAAAGAGGATGTTAACCTTTAACCTATGTTTGCATAAGGAGTGCTTTACCAGCATGAAAAGACTTATCTGTTGTATATTAGCACTAGAGCTATAAAGGCTAAGATTTGCACTTTATACATATACCAAAGCCACTGTGGCCTCCTACTAACCTGCCCCCAGGGGAAAACAGCTATTTTGAAGAAAAAAATGTTGTTTTTCCTGTAAGGTATTTTGTCAGTATAGCTGTGTTGGGTAGGGCCCAGACCTTTGTACTCTTCCTGAGCAAATTCCTTGTAGTGGAAACCTAGATGAACACTGGATTTTTACTTCTCATGTCCATACTTGGAGGTCATTTGCTAGTATCTTAGCTCCCGGGGATGTACATCCTCCTTGTTTCCTAGCAAATAAAAGGCTTGATCCTTGGCTATGATCTTTTGGCTCAAATTGCCTTTTGAAGTGTTTTATTCAAGCTGATTCATCTTCTTAACACCTTTATCTAGTTAATTCCAAACTTTCTAGAAGATTCCTGCCACATATTAGATCATATTGAGAAAAGGAGCTGCCTACAATATTTCCTGAATATACTGTGATTCATCATTTGTTTGCTATTGCATTGGTTGCTATACAATTGCCTGCTAGCATGAACCCTACCATGGCTAACTGTTTCCAGTAGTCTGAGTCATCACTTACTTGCCATGGCACTTATGTGAAATTTTACCTGTATGCTGAGTTCTTCACTGTGGCATGGCACAGGGAAGGAAATCTACTTTGGGAGCTGAAAGCTCTTCGGCAAACCTCTGAAGCATGCTAGTAGAAGTGAGAGGCAGAGATTTCTGCAGAGCATGTCATAACCAAAACTCTAATAAATGGTTTATCCAAGGCAAGCTAGCTTTTGAAAACTTTTGATTTTGTAAAGGCTGGCTTTCCTTGACAATTTCTGGGTGCAGTTCGGGAGCACAGTCCAGGAATTGTTCCAATTGCACAGTATGGCTGGAACTGGCCTTTTCAAAGGGGAAGGGGAGGACAAAGGAGGAGAAGGAGCTCTGCTCAAACTTAGTAGTATAGATGTAGTCAGTACTAAATTTGTCTAGGGAAGATAGTAGCAAAGGCCTTTTTTTGCCTTAAGAACTGTGATTGCTAGCAAAGTTTCATGTCTCCCGAGGAGATCAGACTACTTCATTTGAGGAAGCTATTTGAATTCACTGTTGTTCCTTGCTCTCAGACATACTGCACATGTGATCAGCATGTCTGTGCTAGTGTGCTAGCACAATTGGGCAGAGTAGATCTGGTCTAAGTGGCACTTAGAGCTAACACTTTTTGTTCAGTGAATGACATCTTGGATATATGTGCTGGTAGCACGAGCCAGTCAGTTAGCTGAGTAACCACGACTAGTGCCTGGCATAACCAGTTTGGGACGAAGGCAACTATAAGCCACTGCCAGAGTGGAAGGGGTGGGGTGGCAAAATCAGGTCTACTCTCCTGGTTCTTCTGGCCTGAGATATAAGCTCTGCAAAGTCCTAAAAGCAGGACGCCTCCTGCCTGTCACTTGCAAGTAGCAGGTACCTGCCTAGAACAGCTGTAACCAGGCATCACACTCGGTGATCTCTCCACAGGTCTGCAAAATGGCATAGCACTGTTCCTGCACAGCCTCACCTTCCTAGTCTGTGTCTTCCTTCTCACCAATGTATGTATCAGCAGTGTGTATAGCCCGTACGTAGTGTTTGCATTCCAGTACTAAGGGTGCTTACGGCTCTTCTGCAGACCCTAGTGGAGACCTCTTGAATGTGCAGATGTGGGATGTGTGGGCTGTGAGTCAGTGTGAGGAAATCCTTGAGTTGCTCCCCATAAGGCATGGCTGCCCATGCCCTGAACTCACACTGCTAGAGGGAGGCCTAACATTGCCTCTGGCATGAACTAACTCTCCAAGCCCTAGGCCTACAGCACGGCTGGAGGCTGGGAAAAGAGAATGATCTCCGTCCACAATCCTCCTCAACCACAGTGACCCTTTTCGGATCCTACACCTCACTTGTCTCACCAGCAGTGGTAGGAATACTCCCTAGCTGTATGGGATGGGGTAAGCTATTTGAGGAACTGTATTATTTTGTTCTAATCCTCAAGGCAGCAAAACTTATTTGGTCTAACCTGCTTAAAAACAGTGAACAGGCTGTGATGCCTTAGAGAAGCTGGGAGCAGCAGATAGTGTAGTATGCTTTGGACCTGATGAAATTATCTACAATTTCATGTTTTGCTTCCTGGTTGGTAAAATTTTGGTAAGGACATATATTAAAATCAAAGCAACATAGAAAAGTGAGTTTACACATCGTTGGAGTGTCTTTTTGTACAACATGCTAATTTCATAACAATACTCAATTTAGGCAAGACATCCAACAACCATCTAGTTCAGCTTCATACCCAAGTTAGATGAGGTTGCTCAGGGCCTGGACAAGCTTTGGACAGGAAGTTTCCAAGGGTGGAGATTCCATATACTCTTGGGGCACCTGCTCCAGTGCTTAACCACTCCCATGGTGAATATTTTCTCCTTATATCCAGTTAGAATTTCTGTTGCTGCAGGCTGCAACTGTTGCTTCTCATCTCATCATTGCACATCTGAGATGATCTTCATATTCTCTATAATCCCCTCTATTTTAATGATGAAAACTCTCTGTACATGACTACTCTGTTTTAATTTAATTGTACCCAAGATACAGGTTATCAGTTATGCAGCTCCAGCTGCATAGTTGCCCACTGTGGCTGCAGTTTTTCTATAGTTTTTGCAATTGAATGGATTGCAAAATCACTATTCAATAGAATGCAGTTTAACTCATGCTGTCTCCATCTTATACAGCTTGATTTTAAGTCAGTCCAGTGGTATCTGTCTAATGAATACTTCTCTAAGACATATTCAGTTTCATTGCTCCAGTAGTGAGGTATTTGAAGTTACAAAATTATTATTTTAAGCTGATACTGCACTGTAGAAAAACCACTAGTTCAGCACCCATTTTTATGTGCTTTTGTGCTCTTTCCAGTTCCACTTTCCATGCCCTTGAGGCTCAGCAGGATTTCACAATTACATCTGGACAAGAATGGGGGCAAGTCTAGGAATTAGCTGCTTTGTTCAACATTTTCTTAGAAGAACCTGGTGGGAAGCCAATACAGTATGTTTGCAAAGTTTAGTATACCATATTATGTTGTGTGGCTCCCTTATGGAAAATATAAGGCTGGAAAGGAGAAAGTGGACAGTCTGCAGAATGTCTTGTGTCAGAGCTCTAGAATGCAAAGAATTTAGAGTCTAGTTTCTTCACATAGCTCCACATTCACCCTTCAAAAGAAGGCTGTTTGCCATGTCACAGAGGTTTTATCTCCTTTATCTGTTCTTTACTGTAGGAGGTTATGACAGAGCCTTATGTTATTGTAAAGGTCATTTTAGTCTCCTCACAGGGAGAAAGGTGGAAGGGGAGGGGAGAAATGGGAGGGAGAGAAGGGAGTGAGTACTCCTACTCCTTCTGAGTCAAATTGCTGTACCTTTGGCAATGCTGCTCTTCCCACTAGATTCTACTGAGAGCAAAGCAATGGATGGCATAGCTGCATCTTGTTTAATGGCATGGGGTTTGTTAGCAATATAACAATCATACAGAAAAATACAGCGGTGATAGGTAAATAGTGATGCTGAGAAGAAATATTGACTGTACATGACACACTTCACTCTTTTGAGTATTTAAGTTCCTCATGGTACTCCTGGCAGACATCAATGATCTCCAGTACACTCTGCTTTTACTGGGGTTAGGAGAATATATCCCAACATTGCAGCCTTTTCTAACATTCTAGGAGTTGTCAGAACTTCTCCATGGGAAAGGAATTGCTTTAGAGTCTGAATGTAACAATGAAAACTTCCATGTACTTACACTGTAAGCAAAATATTTAAAAAAAAAATTATAAAATCATGAAATGCTGTTCAGAAAGGATGACATATTGCTGTACATGGAGGTCACAAAGGATTGAAGTGAAAAACATTGAAATAATTAATATTCCAATCAAATTATATTCATGATTCTGATAGTGTTTGAAAGTTGAAATGAATATTTAGACTTGGTTTACACTCTGTAAATTCTTCTACAAATCCTTAATTCTTTACTCCAGGAAACTCAAATTGTCGAAGAGCATGACTGACATTTACAAACAGCAAATAATATGATTTCAAAATACAGTCTCCAAGGAGAAGTACATTCTTGGATTAGTAGGATATTATGATTCTTTCCCAGTGGTTCTGTACTTTGGCAATATAAATTTGTGGATATTGGTAACTAGCAACTGCAGATGGGCTGGAACAGCTGAAGAGGGAAAGTCTGAAGTGATTTTTACACGTAGATGTAAGTCACTCTTCTGTTTTAAATTACTTAGATCTAAAACTTCATGGTAACAGATGTCCATCTCTGAAGCTAAACATTTCAGAAATGAAATCTCTCTATGTGTCTTTCTCTCTACGCATACATAATATTAACAATACACAACCATATCTTGTCAGTCTGAGAAATGTTTTCACCTACAGTGAACTGCTGGTTTTTTTTAGGTGAAAGTTAGCAGTACTAACAGTGTTAATAATCATTTTGTTCCTGAGTGGAGTAAACACTAAGGGCCTATGAATATGTCTGTTAGCAAAAAGAGTCATTCTTTATCTTTTTGCTTTGTATGTATTCATACTCATTACTTTTAAAAATTAGGGGGATATAGAGGATCATGAATTATCATTTGGACAAAAGCTTTTCATTTTTATATGAAAATGTAGGTTTTCCAAACTGTGGGCTAGGCTAACAGGAACAGGGGAAGTGAATGTTGGAAGGCATATACATGAAAATAATTAAGGCTTCCACTCCAGCCCTACTGTAGAAAGGATATTTTCCCAAACAGCTTTCCCTGGGACAGAAGGTATTAATTGTTAGATTATTTGAGAAGATGACTTCAATTTCAGCAACACACCATACATTTATTTTATACTTGAGTTGTCTTTCTTCATTTATCATCAGCATCAAAAACAATGCCTTTCTTCCACTGCCAAATCTAACATATTTTGTGTAGGATAAGATAAAAATGCAATGAGTTTCCCCAAAAAGTTTCTACCCCCCTCAGGTAAGGTAAGTTTAGAGTGGCTATTTTAATGCCAGTGCTTGGTACTGGCATTTAGTAGTGATTCAAAACGGTAAGTGATTAAACTTATCACAAGATAGTTTCTCACTTGTCAATTTAGAAATTAATCAGAAACATTAATCAGACTCACAATCTTAATTTTTTCAATTTATTCTGGAAATAGAGAACAGAGCTTGTGTTTTCTAAAGATGGAAGAAGAACCTGGAAACATAGCACAAAAGCTCACATGGATTCTTTTTTTTTTTTTCCTTTTTTTTTAACAAAATAAATATATAAAATATTACAGTTGTATTATTTATTTTGAGCAACAGCCAAATTCAGCATATTTGAGAAGAATGACTATCTTAAAACTACAGCTTGGAGAATTAACTTCATACAGTGCCCTGAAAAACAGATAGAGACACACAGACATTTTTCTTTCTTATACTCATGGCAGCATTCGTCACTGCAACTGCCTAAATGGAGTGAGCCGTTTTTGAGGAGTCCTCATAGCTCATGCTAGCTCCTGTCTCAACCCAAGTATTGTGTTGGTGGGTGGAATCCTAAGGGCTGCCAGTAGCAAGAGAGATGCTTTTGGTAAGCTACGTACTTGGAGAATTTTTTGTTATTTTTGTTATTAAAATAAGGTATTGGACAAGTTTTGTCTTTGAATACAGGAGAAATAGAAGGATGTCAGAAAACTTCCTTTAAGGAGCATTCTTTCTTAGGGCTTCGTGTTTTTTTTCTCTCTCTGAATACCTTTTTGTACCTTTTTTTTTTGTACATTTTGTGTCCACCTTTTTGTCTCATCTGGGACTAGAAGAATTCCACTGGAGACTGAGGCCCACCATCTCTCTCCCAGTCTTCTCCAGTTGTGCATGGTTGTCTTTTCAGTGGAAGTCTGGGAGCATCACACATCCCAGTGCCTTCTCCTTCACTCATATGGTGATCCGTTTCAGAAACATGCCAACATTTTTGATCCTGGCAGACAACCCACTCTTCCATTCTCTGAATCTGCTCTGGGGACAGGCCCATCAATTTTTCCTAAAGAGTCATGTAAACCTGCTTTTTCTGCTGTTAGTATGAAATTCCTCCCCTGCATATTCTTCCTTCTGTTTGCATATCATTCTGTATTTGGCCCTCTTTCTCATGATTTTCTGTCTACCATCCTTATGTCACCTTCTGTTTCATCCCTTGCCTGTTCTCTTTATTTTTTCTTCTCCACCCTCTTTTAGGATGAGATGCTCAGTAGTTTTCATTTTCTGTTTCTACCCATCTCTCCTTAGTGCAGCCATTCTCCTCCTCAGTGATATCTTTCCTCTGGCAGCTCTCTCTCTCTCTTTTTTTCTGTGGCTACGTTCTTCCAGAGGTAATCCTTCTAACTCAGAGTGTTCTTCTGGTCCTCTTCTCTAGCATGTATCCCTCAGTCTTGAGTTACCCACTCGTTTTCTGCTCTATCATGATGACAAGTCTCTATTGAACTCTACTATTCTCTCCAGGTGCATTCAAGTCTTGAGTCTCATTGTCTGTTACCTTAGATAGGTCAAACCGTTCACAGAAACAGTTTGTGCCAGACACCTCTGCAGAGACAATGGATATCCCTCTGCCTCTGGACTCTCTTGTTTTTTTTTCTTGCCAGTCCTCAGATCATCACCACTTGTCTCTGTCTGTGTTTTGTCACTGTCATCTTCTTCCTTTTCACTGGCCTTGAAAGGACAAAATCCCCCAACCTTTCTTTTATGCTCTTTGCTTTACTGGCTACATTTTATAAAATGAAGAATGAATGTCATAATCAGGAAAGTTATGCTTCTTTCCTCATGCATAATAAAAGTGGCTGAACTCCTGCTTTAAATGCAAAATTTGACTCTGTGGAAATTCCAGCTGTATAATTAGTTGGCAACTTTTGTGAAATTAAAAGCAAATGGATGGGATTGTATGCAAGTGTCAGTTATTAGCATCTGATTCAATATTATACTGTAGGGGACCAAAAAGGGAAGGATGAATTCAGAAAGAACCTCAGCTAGCAAGTACTGATCAATATAACTCATTGCTAGGTAAATTTAGCTCTGTTCAGGATATTGCCATTAGAACAGGAAAGATTATTTGAGAAACAACGATTTTAATCACCAGTGACATGTGAATGTTGTCAAACGCAAACACCTATATCCACTAAATCAACTAGACTTAGAAGAGTATGAACCAGATATTCTAAGATTTTCTAGAAGCTCCAGCTCCTGCCATTTAAGCACCAAGTAATCTTTACATTTTGGGGAGATACATCCATGCCCAGCATCCAACATCCAGTCATAGCTCACAGTCACAGGACACTTGTTATGACCTGCTGAATCTGAATGACAAAGGTTGCTTATCAGGTCAGACAAAAATTGTTGTTCCAGAAATGGAACACCATGGTGAATGCTTTCACAAGTTTATATACCTATGTTTGGTTAGGTGAAAACCAAAGGTCCAGATTTGAACTGTCCCTGTTATTTGAATGTAATCTCAAAATTGGAATTGCACAAGTCCGTCCTTGTAATGCTGATTCTAAATTTTAAACCAGATAATCCAAAAAGATCACTCTTAGAAGACAGCTGAAATATCTTTGTTTTTCTGTTAAGTATTGGAAGTCTCCTGCATGATTCATTTGAAGCTGCCAGTTCTAAAAGCTCTTAATAAAACCAATTTGCAACATTGCATACAGTCTATCCACTAATACAAATTTTTGCATTCCTTTTACTAAGCCTCATGGGAGTTTATTACTTTGAACATTCTCTCATTTCAATTCTATTGCAGTGATACATGAAACCTCCTTTGTAGGAAGTATAGTGTTTGCACTTTCATGGCTGAATAAGAAAAGTCTTAGGACCCTCTGTTTTGTCTTACTTTTGCCCTTTGTCTTAGGTAGCAATCTGCTTCCTCTGCTGCAGGGAGCATTTTGTAAAAACTTTGTATCTGACCTTTCTCATCCTGCAGGTTACTCATGCCAATTAGGAGTGCTCCTTAGGTCTGCACTTTGTGTGGCCATTTAAACTGTAAATTAATTCCGCTTCTTGAATCATTATTAAAGCAGCTTCGAAACTTACATTGCTGATGAGAGAGGGGGGTGTGCGTTTGCTGGTGAGTAAAGCGGTATGATAAGGCCTCTGAGCCAGTAGAGCTGCTCCCCGGGGAAGAGATGCAATGTTGCAGAACGAGGTGCTGACCGGGCTGACTGTCCACAGTTTTCAGACTAGATTTCCAGCAAAACGTGCATTTCCCCCTTGCTGCCCTTCCATAGCATTCCTTCCCTTCTCTGCCATCTGCATCCTGTTTGTCCAGGGAAGAAATTCAGACATTTTCTGCATTGCTACACAAAGATTTTCACATTTATTTTCTTCAATTCCAAGAGCTTCTTCCACTGGAAAACAATTTTGAGGAGAATTCAGAGGAGAAAGGGCTGCTCTAGAGCAAGGTGCTAGTTGGCATGAGCTCTGATGACAGACCCAGGTCTTGCAATGAGGTTTCTGGTTTGTTCAACCACAGTGTCTTAAGTTCCACAGCACAGTAATACAGAAATTCTTTTAGATTCATGGATGTTGCAGATGGGAAAGTCACATGCGGTCATCTGGTTCATCATTCTGAGAGCAGAGGGTTATTCAGCAGGACATATGTTTCTAATATTTTGTCTAACCTATTTTTATAGGCTAAGTGATGAGTCATAGGGCTTACACCATCCCCAAAGGAACAATATTCTACGGCTAATCAAATTTCAATGCTGGGAAGATTTTTTTTTCCTGCTATAGATTTTCCATTTCTTAATTTTATTTCATTACACTTGCTTATCTCTTCTAAACACTTCCTCCTAGCTTTTGTATTAAAGTTCTTCAGCTGTATCTTTGCTCCTATCAGATCACGGTGTTTTAAACAGAGCAAGTAGTTGAAGCCTATCTTTATTTTTGCCTGGCATGTTACCTTATAAAACCCTGTTCATTAGAGTATCATTTAATCATTTTTTTATGTTCACGCTTAAACATTTTGGAAAGTTCAGCCATATCTGAAAACTGTATAAGGCAAAAATGAACGTTCCCCTCCACGTTAAAATAAGCAATACAGTCATTCAGTTGAAGCTCTGCACACCTGTGCTTTGAAGCAAGGCTGTGAAATCTGACAGGAAGGGTGGGTGCTCACAACAAAACGTGCCTTTTGCCATCACTTCAAACTGTAATTTAGAGAAATGAGAATCTAAGAAAGAGTCTGTTCTTAGGAGTGCAGCGGGGACTTGTTCAGCTGTTGGCTTTCAAGCGTGGAAGATGGTCTGCCCAGCCGGGGCTGTGGTGTGGTGAGCGGAGCGTGTCTGCTGCAGCTGCCTGCCCAGGCAGTGTGCCGAGGAGCCCTCAGGCAGGCAGCCACGCAGCCTGAGGATGCAGGGCACCTGGCAGGCCCCTGCACAGAGCAGGTACCTGGAAAGCGGAGAGGAAAGGAAGAAGAAATGAATGATGGGGGGAAGGGATAATGAAAGCCAAGGGAAGGCGATCAAGAGCAGGGAGAAAGAATATGTTGACAGACAAGTAGTAGAGCAGGTGGGGAGAAAAATAGGTCTGAGCTGGGAATGAGAGGAGATAAGAGCAGTCAAGGAAGATGGTATAAGCTGGTCGTAGGAAGGAGTATAAAACTCCGTGTTATACAGTATCTCCAGAACCGGGCGTATGATAACCATTAGAAAGTTACAATATTCTGTATCACCTGGAGATCGGCACCTGTATTTCACAGTCCTAGTTTTACAGACCTTGTTTTTAGACTTTAGATCTTTTTCCCTGTTGCCTAAGTATCTCCATTCCTATCTGTCATCTCCTGTCCCATGTTCTCCCAAACTTCTTACTACTCAAAGGCAGCTCTCTGTTTCACCCTTCTTCTAGCTCCCCATCTGTAGTATCTGTAACCTAGGAGTCCTGTTCAACCAAGTTGAACATGAGCCTGCAATATGCCCTTGCCACTAAGAAGGCTAATGGTACTCTTGGCTGCATTAGGCAAAGTATTGCCAACAGGTCAAAAGAGGTGAGCCTTCCCTTCTGCTGAGATGTGGTGAGGCTGCACGTGGAGCACTGGGTCCAGTTCTGGCCCCCCAGTGCAAGACCGACATGGACATACTGGAGAGTCCAATGAAGGGCCACCAAGATGATGAATAGACTGGAGCACCTCTCCTGTGAGGAGAGGCTGAGAGAGCTGGGACTGTTCAGCCTGGAGAAGAGGAGGCTCAGGGGGGATCTCATCAATGCATATAGGTACTGAAGGGGGGTGCAAAGAGGACAGAGCCAGGCTCTTTTCAGTGGCGTCCAGTGCCAGGACAAGAGGCAATGGGCACAAACTGGAACACTGCAGGTTCCCTCTGAACATCACAAAGCACTGCTTTACCATGAGGGTGCCTCGTACAGATTGCCAAGGGAGGTTGTGGAGTCTCCTGGAGACCTCCTTGGAGGTCTGCCTGGACATAGCCCTGGGCAACCTGCTCTGGGTTGCCCTGCCTAAGCAGGGGGGTTGAAACAGGTGACCTCCAGAGGTCCCTTCCAACCTCAACCATTCTGTGGTTCCGTTAATCTGTGATTCTGTAGCGTGTACATTTATACTACTTCTGCTCCAGCTTGTACTCTTCCTTACCACAGCAACAAATTGTTTATATCAACAAATTTAAGACTGTATTCTTTTTTAGGTACTGTGAAGAACAGTGAAAGGTCCAGAATGACTAATGCGTATGCAGTGATAGGAATCATGACTACTATTATTTCAGTAACTATCCACATAGCATGAAGAATATCTCAACAACAAATGTTGTATAACACTTCTTATTTCAGTGGCCATTTCACCATAACATTCAATGTTAGTTCTGGTTTTGATAAAGTCAAGATTGTATCAAAAAACATAAAAAAATAGTTCTCTTGACCTAGGTGAGATGAAGCAAAAATGGACAATGCTTTTATTCTTTAACAGAAAATTGTCTGTAGTGGTGCTCTCTTTGTAAAAAGGGTAAGTTCGTGTTTTGTATCCAGGGATTTGCCTTCTGTAGAGGCTAAAACGTTGCCAGATATCAAGGGTAAAATAATGAATTACAGTACTGGAGTTTCTCTCACTGCCTCAAAAATTACAATGCCAGTCATAAAAAAACCATAAAATTCCAATTATTTGTCTCCTTGCTGTCAATGTTAAAATTGCTTTTTAAGATCATGACTTCAGAACTGAGATCACTATAAATTCAGCTATTGTGTCATAAAGAAACCTTTTATAGTTGAACCGGCAATGCTTAAGTTACTGCGGTAGAAATGGTGTGTAGGGAAATGCACTTGATGTTTTTGGATCTCTTAATGTTTTTTCATCTAATTCCTAGTGTATGATTTTACTCTACTGTGTTTGATTTCTTTTGAAATACTTGTATTCTTGATTCCTTTGGAAGAAACCATTTCAAGGAACAAATATTGCTACATCACCACCTAAAGAAAAAAGCAGTTGCTATTGGTTACCCTATTCCCAAATCCAAGCCATTGTATTCTTCAGGTATGACTTATTTTTGCCTTCTGAATATAATCCTGGATTTGGAGCCTTGCTAATAAATGAATACAAAACCTCTCCTTTGCAGGAAGTGTTGTATTTAACCAGCTGTGTTTTAGGATTTAATGCGTCAGGATTTGTTAGGACCTATCACTAAGCTAGCTGGGTCTGTACCAAGTACAAGGACTGCATTTTAAAAAAGCTGTGCATGGTGATTGAAATTTAAGGAATAACTTCAATCCTTCAAAATATTTCAGATCATTCCATTCAAGACATATTAATTAGTAAGAAAATATTAAGAAAAATATTATCACTGAAATGATAGTTTATTTTCCATGTCTATTTGAAGACACTGAATCTTTTAAATGAAACTCTCAAGAACGGATTTGGCAAAAACTTATCAGCTTAGTGAGTTTCTTTAGCTATTGCAATAGATTATTTAGCTACCATTATATTAGTGATGAAGTAAATTAAAAACAAAAAAGGATGAATTCATTGTTTGATAGATGTCAGAACTAGACAAACTTGTTCTTGCTGAAATTAGAAGCAGATATACCCTTTTCACCTACATTCACCCTTGACTGCATTGAAGTATTGCATTTAGTTGTCATCTCTGTCACATGCACACAAACATACACTGTACTCTTTCATTTACTGAAGCAATGTTTGAGTGTATATATAAATAAAAGAGAGACTTCTGCTTGGAGCCAGAATTTAGACTGGTAATTCCTTCCTCCTCATGCAGCCCAGCAGTCTCTCTAGCATGGGAGCGCCAGCCCTGTGTTGAGTCAGTACTGTGGGGACGGTGCTGAAAGCTGTGTCCTGAGGAATAAACCAGGCAGAGTGCATGAGTGAATTACTCATTCCTGTGGGCACAAAGATTCCTATGAAAGACTATGGCTTCTTGAAGCAAAGTTTCCTTGGTGCTCCTCCTGTGCACTCCCCCTTATATAGAGTAATAACATGAAAGCCACCATCTAATCCTAATTACACAGGCTGAGTCACTGCAACTGCACAATCCTGCCCACGGCTTTCGTGTCTTGCCACCCAGTCCTCCCTGGTTGTGACTTGCGTGAAGTACATGGCAAGCACCTCTGGACAAAGACAGCCTGCTGCTCTGTATTATTTTAGAACCTACTGCAAGATGTTTCAGTCTTGATTAGGGATGCAGCTCAGGATTGGGGTGCTACTGATAGACTAAAGGGAGAACATTGATTATAAAAGGAGTTTCCATGTGAGGAAGTCTAGCAAAAGAACATGCTGCTGCCAACATCACTGCACTAGATTTCAGGATGTGTGGTCTGGGGTAGGACCTGGTCAAAATTTAAATTAATATGATGGAAAATGCGCTTTGGCTAACAAACTGGTGAGGGATTAATGTACATCTGCATAGTTCTCTGATGATTTGTATATACCATTATATTTTGTGATATATGGATTTTTTTGTTTGTTTGTTTGTTTTTCTTCTGGAGCACTAAGAGTGTCCAGAATAAGCTCTTTTTTGTCACTGCATCTTTCTTCTTGAACAGGAGGGAGAAAGCCTCAGGAAAAGTACTTGTTTCATCCAAGGGTTAAGAAGGGATACTGTCAGGCCTTTTCATCCTGGGTGATCTCTCACTCCCATGGAAGGGCAACAGAACGTTGTGCTGGCTGTAGCGCATAGGAGTAATTTTCCAAGTCTGGATTTCATGTGCAGTCTGAGAGAAGATGACTTGTTTAGATATCACCTGTCAGAGGGGATAAGAGAGTCAGTTTAGAAGCCAATACTGGAGAAATGGAAGCAGAAGGCATCCTTTGAAGCTATTACAGAGACAATAGGCTTGAAGGCTATTAAGAGACATTCCATTCAAAGGAGAGGGGAGAGAGCTCAGGCAAGATCTGGTCAATCTCAGGAAGCTTGAAAGCTGCTAGGATCTCAAAACTTTGTACCAGAAAAGCAACTTTACAGATATTGGTTGGAAAGCCAGATAGAACAATATCAAGACTCTCTAGTTAGTTTGTTCATCAAAACTTATGAATATTTGATTCCTCAATCCAAAAATCCCGCAAAAGATTAGGTGACTGTAGTGCAGCTAGGGAAAAAAGTAGACATTCAAGTCCAAAACTGTATTTCGATAAACTCTCCACTGTTGGTCTCTAACTGTTTCAGCTACTGTCGTCTGCCACTTTGGAGGTCTCCTGAGCCTAACAGTTTGCCTCTGTACAGGGACATTGGAATATGAGATTTGTCAGGGCAGAGGAACTTGGTGCCCAGCTCGTATCTACAACTGGTTTGGATTTTTTAATGAACTGATCTGCTTAAGCCTCCTGAGATCCTACGCCCAGGGATGTCTCAGAACACATTTCTGCACAGTGCCCAAGCCTGATTACCGTAGATGGAGTCAATAACATACATAGCATACAAAAGAGCTGTCCTGTTGTAGTTTCTAGCCACAGCTGTTCAGAAATTCTATCTGAACAGAGGCAAAAATGGACACTTTTTGGCTGAGATATCACGTTCACTGATAAGATTGTTTGGAGATGCCTAAAATTTGAGTGACCGTGTAAGAATGTTCATTTTGAGACCATTACTTCTAACAGCAAAGTAAGAACAGAATGAGAAGGCTTTTGTGTCATGAGTATTGCACCACTGGACCCAGGAGGAACTGGATCCTAGCAGACTTTTAAGCTTTGTGTTAAAAGTGCTGAATTACTGGTACAATGCTTACCAGCTTTTTTTTGGTGATTTGAGCAAATCTGGCATTTAACAAATCAGTTAACATGTAGTCAGGATATGGATAAACCAAACCACCTAATAACTGACTAATATGCAAACAAGTACTATTTCTGAAGTCCCATTACCTCAGGTCTCCTGCCATATTCTCCAGCTGCTTCTTAAAAAATTTGCCTGTGTTATTACCAAATTGCATATTTTAAAAAGTCATCATGCAAAAGCTGGCTGATTAAAAGCAAGTTACTCATCAAACTCATTACAGCTTTCATGAGTATCTGTCTCATAGCTGCCGGAAGAGTTATTTTGCTATAGTGGCGTTTTCATTAAATCTTCTATTTTAGTTTCTGTTTATCAGGCTTCATTTCTCCAAGGATTAGTTGTCTTACAAATGTATCCAACATTCTTTTGATTTTTCCAACCAATTTCCTTGAGGGAGGAGGTCTGGCCTAAAAACTGTGCTCAAGAGCATCAACTTGTCCCTTTGAAACTCATATTTAATTTCTCAGTTCTTTCTGCATAGAGCTGCATTCTTTGTGATCAGTGGAACTTCCCTTTTGTACCTACTCCAGCTATCCTATTATATCCTATATGATCCTGTTATTAATTTCTTAAGTAAGCTTCAGTTCAACCTGTTCCTGCTTATATCTGTATCTTCTAATGTCTTCAGAGAAAGCTGCATTTGATGCTCCCTTAGCAGGGTTGTTGTTGTTTTTCAGCCCATAAATTACAGAACTGTTAAGATAATTCCACAAAACTTGTACTGGAAAGTTTTAATTTTCGTTCTGTTGAAATCATGCTTTTCCTTGGCTATAGCACTGAACCACTGCCAGTTATGTAGCAGCAATGATACTTTTAGGCTCCCAGTTTTGTTTTCAGCTTCTTTTCCTAATCATCTTTAGATAAAGTCTCATGGGTTTCCTGCTTATCCAGTAGGGGAAAGGAATCATCATTTTTGGCTATAGGGGCTATGAAAAATGTTCTAAACTGCTTTTTCTTTTTTTTAATTGTGGTTTGTTTGTTTCTGTGGCAACATTTTAAATTAAAAACAAACAAACAAATAAATAATAAAGCTTTTCTGTAAGAATGTTCTTTGTTTCCAGGGAACTCCATCTAAATGGCTTAAAAAAGTACCAAAGTTCACTTACTCATCTGACAAGAAACGTGAATTTGACATGAACAACTTTTTTTTTTTTTTTTCCTATTACAAGTGCTTAGCTTAAAGACTTAGACTATATCAGTTCTTGGACATGTCTTGGAGGCAATATCAGAATTTCAGGAGACATTAGTTTTATCTCGACCAGAACTTTCTCATCAGTGGGGGCAACACTTCCATCGAGGATTATTCTTTTTCATTTGCATTCGTTTTGTATTTCTGAGGACTTCTGGATTAATTGTGCTATTACAGCATATCAGTAGTTGCATTTAAATGACTGCTGTCATCTAGGGCACCAGTCGCGACAAGATGACAAGAGCTTGCAGATGTTGAATGTAGATAAACTTAGTAGCTTGGTGCCAGCTAGAGGGGAATGTAACCCTTAGCGATGAAAATCTGAAAGCTCTGAGCCAGAAAGCTATAGCACTGACACAAGCATGGAAGGAACAGAAAGAGAAGAAAAGCAAACATGGTTTAGAAGATCTGAATGCTGAAACTACTTCTCTTGGAGAGACTAAAACTTTTAAACAAGATAGTGAAATCAAACTCATCTAAGGCTGCTCCATGAAAGACAAAAATAATTCACTTTCAACTGCTTCCTTACAACAGGCCTCTATTTACTATGAGGGTGGTGAGGCACTGGAACAGGTTGCCCAGAGAAGCTGTGGATGCCTCCTCCCTGGAAGTGTCCTAGGCCAGGCTGGATGGGGCTTTGGGCAACCTGGTCTAGTAAAGGTGTCCCTGCCCGTGGCAGTGGGGTTGGAACTAGGTGGTCTTTAAGGTCGCTTCAACCCAAGCCATTTGATGATTCTATGATTTAACCAGCCATGGGGGAAACAAGCAGTAACTTCACACACAGGAAAAGGTTTTTCCACAAAATTTTAAGACATTTCATCATTCCACTATTGTAAGAAGAAGATAAAGGCAGTGCTTTGGCTTAAGGTGTGGCATAAAGCCAGCGTAATTCATTCTGTCTTTTACAAAATAATAAGTAGCATTGCTATGTCATTTTTCTCCTTTCTGTTCCAACTGTCTCTGATTATGGACAGCCCTTCATGGTTCTGGAAGAACTACTATTGCAATGTTGCTATGTGAAGCCAATGTTCAGAACTTCCATGCTTATTCTTTGGGATGAAATACAGTACGCAGATCTTTGTGTCATCCCTGCCGTGTGAATTGTGGAATGTTCAATCCAGTCTGGTTATTTGAGAAGCCTTCTGAAACTGCAAGTACAGATGACACTGTCCTTATTCTTGAGAATTCACAATTAATGAAGTGCATGAACAGAGAATTGTCTTGCCAGAGGTTCAGAATGAGTTCTACATAGTATCAGTAACATGAGGCATTTTTAGATTTAAAAGATTTTTACAGCATCTATGAAATTAAACTGTAATCAACTCGAATTGGCAGCCTTGTATTTTGAATAAAAACATGATGTTTCAAGAGAAGAATGGCATAACAATGTCAAAACTTTTTCAGACATGAAGATGTGTAGTGTGCTTATCAGTGGTATCAAGATTGGAGACCCTATCAGTGATCATAATAAATTATAAGCTTACTTACCATTTAGATTGTTACAAAAATCTTTGAACAACAGGTAAGAGGTTTATCAGCAAACAAGTCTAATCTGACTTGTATTGTAGCATAGAGCTGGGACAGGCCATTTGAACTGAACTGTGGTTATAACTTCAGTAGTGTTGTTCCATCTTCTTTTTAAACTTCTTTAAACAAGAAATTGATCTGTAAGCATAAACCCATCCCAAAGGCCTCTGTGAGGGATTATTTTCAAATGGAAAATAACGTGTACCTCTGGTACAATTGGCTAACTCTAAGTCCAGAAGTAAAACAACCACCTTACAAGAAGCAGGCCTAGACACTACAAAAGTCCTGATAGCAATGGGTGAATGGTTTTTGATTCTGAATTCTTTCCTTTCTAGATTATTAGGAAAAGCAGACAGCATCTAGCATCCCTGTAGTAACTAGAAACCCCCTGGTCATGAAAGGAACTCACCTTTTCTCTTAAAACAACAGTATGGATATAAGTGATGCAATGACATTTTGTACTTTGTGAGCAAGCTACCAAGAAGCTAAGAAAAGCAGGCTGCTGCTACCTCTTATCTGGCTACATCGGGATCCCTGGCAGCCAAGTTTCAAACCACAGAAAGACATAGAAACAGCTCTTTTAAATGACTTCTTTTCTTCCTGTACAAAATCAGAAAATGTGTTCATTCTTTGTGTGTTCCGTTTCTCTTATGTATGGCAAACCTGTTCCTTAGTCCTTCTCCATTTCTATCAGATGGTGGGACATAGCATAGGTCTTTGTACTCAAGTGGAGGCAGAAATAAATCGCAAAACATGCTATTGCCTTTCAACTCTGAATGCTGAGTCCTTGATCATCCAGTCTTCTCCACCATGGAGATCATGGTGACTATAGATATGCTGGGAGAGCTGCTGTGGCAAAGTGAGGAAATTGCAATAGTATGTGGATCTAGCAAAGATTAAATACACTCTCTCTCCATTTGATTCAGGCAAAATGAAGGTGATGGTGTCCAGAACATCCAAAATGCTTTTGAATATCTAGCACCAATAATTTTCCACATTATTAGTCATACCCACCTTCTGATTGTTTAGCAAAAATAATTCAAAACTAAAACAACATCCAGCTTCAACCTCTTGGTGGCAGACCTGGCTCCTGTGATCACAAGATGTATTTATCATCTCTAGGGCACTGGTTATGGCTTCTCATTTGCCCTGGCTGTCATCCCAGACCATGATGAATTGAAAGTATATTCCAGTGAATATAATGCATCAAATGCAAAACTGGTGGAAGGGAGAAGACAGTTAGTCTTTGTACCCAGTAATAAAGTTATGGATTTTGATAAAGCTCCAGCAAGTATGAAATGCAACAGCCTGTTTCCTTTCAGCACAAATCACTATGATTAGTTTATAATGGTATTGTGTCTTCTGTTCTCTATTTTCTATTCACTTTCTTTTGAAAATAAAGATTGTGTAGGGCAGTGTTTCCTGTTGTTTTATGGGATTAGTAATCAGGAACAGCCCTTCACAGAGACGTTTTACAACAACTGCAGTATTCTTGATCAATAAAATAGGGATAGGCTTAAAAGTGATTAAGTTCTGCCTTTTTAAGGCAGAACTTCCATAGCAGCTGAACTAGATGACTCATTTCTGAAACAAAAATGGCCCTGATTTTCTCATACAAATAAATGTAGATCTATTTATTTAACTTTCCCTTAAACCAATTTTTCAGAGCCACAACCACAATTCTGACAAACAGACAGCACACTAAGCATAGAATGAAATAGTCAAGCTAGTCCTTACCCATCCTGTGAAAAAAAAAAGGAGAAATTGTTACTGTCATTTATATTTTTAACACTTTGGAGATGTACATAAAGCTATCTAATAAAATACATTAGATCATCTGGATGATACAAACAGTTATTGTTACTTGGCAGAAGGTATAAAAAATAGAATTACTTAAAGAGATATTGTGTTCTGGAAATTTGCAATCTATTCTTATGCAATGCAAAAAAAAAAAAAAGCAAAAAAAAAAACCACCAAAAAACATTGTTAGTCATTAAAGCAAACTAAAACCTTTCAGAGCAGGTATACCAGAGAATGTAGCTACTTTAGATAGATTCAGTTAGGTGGAAATTTGGAGAATTCCTGAGTCCTCTCTGAAGAACTTCCAAGGCTACTTTCTGCTGGTTTCCTTTTCCTTTTCCTTTTCCTTTTCCTTTTCCTTTTCCTTTTCCTTTTCCTTTTCCTTTTCCTTTTCCTTTTCCTTTTCCTTGTCCTTTTCCTTTCCCTTTCCCTTTTCCCTTTCCCTTTCCCTTTCCCTTTCCCTTTCCCTTTCCCTTTCCCTTTTCCCTTTCCCTTTTCCTTCGACTTTGTCTTTGTCTTTATTTTTTTTTCAGTATTGTTTTGATTTATTTTTTATGTAGTCAACCAACAGCTATATAAGACGTAATAACTGCTGCCCATAAAGGGAGTAAAGAATCCCAAATCCAAACTCAGGGCTCCTTTTCTTCAAAGAAACAAGGTTACCAAGCATCAGACTGATTTCATCATATCTCAGTTTGCTCTTTCTTGCTATTATGCTGCTTTCATGCCTTTACTAAATTGATCTCTTCAATTGCAGCGTGCAACTCATGTAGCATTTTTAGTCAATAGAACTCCAGTGTGAAAAAAACATGGACGCTTTTCTCCAGCTTGATCTTTCCAAATGGGTCCCCAAATGCAAGTAACTTGCTGCTCAGAAGGAAATGATACCCGATGTCTCAAAATAGCAAAACAAACAAAACTCTTCTGTCTGACAAGCATATCCTCAAGTCTCTCCCATTCACAACTTCCCCATCATCTTTTCACAGTGGCACTGGGACCATTTTATCTGGAATGAATTTCCTCTGTGACTTAGAACTGGTTCTGGATATAAATCTATTCAGATCAATCCAATAAGCTTCTGTGTCTATGGTACCCATGCTGTATTTACATTGGAAGTGTTCAAAGCCATCTCTAGGAGTATGCTAAAAAAGGAGACTGTTTTCATGGGGAAGCAGAACGCCCATGGCCCTGTTACGTTGTCTGTGCAAGGGCTCTGGAAGGGCTAGCCATCCACTGCTGACGTGCAGGGCTGGTGCATCAGCGCTTGCGATGACCACCTGCACTGCTTCTGCAAGCCCAGGGACAATGCGTGGATCTCCCACTCCCGTTCCCATCAAATGAGAATCTGTAACCTGGACAGAGCCCAGCTGTGAGTTCACTGCCCCACAGTGAATTCACAAAATTCAGTTTTACCTACACAGGTCTTACGATGGCTTTGTCTTAATTTATCCCACAATTTGTGTGTAGGAGTACAGGAGATTTGGGAGAACCTATCTGCCCCCCTAAACTAAGCTGAGTTAAAATGGTGTATTGTGAAACTAATCATCTTTAGCTGTATTTAGATGACATCACTTTCATCCACAGGAACCCTTGGGGTCTTTGAGTGACAGAGAAAAAACAGCAAAAATTGTATTTAGATATTAAATAATAACGCTCAAATAACTTTGTAAGTAAAAATAGTTGAAGTGAAACTGAAAAGGGAAATGGAATAGGGTAAAACAGTTATAAAGAACAGTGCTTGGAATAGTAGTATTCCAGAAGGAGAGTGTTCCTTCTTGCTAGCTCGTGTGAATTTTAGCATGAGTCTCACGATACTTTGTGTTTTCCTTGTGATGCCAGTTGCTGGGGTCAAAGTAATATTTTTTTCTAAGGCATTTTCCAAGGAATTTGATGTGGAGGGCATGTGAACAAGGTATATATATGGGGCTTAGAAATTGTCTGCTAATGTACTTACAGTCTGAAATTATCACTCTGTGGAATAGAATTTTGTTTTTTGAGGGAATCTATGTCTTCAGTTAACAAGTCACAACTGAGATACAGCTTTTCTTTATAATTATTTCAGAATGAAACTTTGCTATTAGTGTTTGGGGAGCCACTTAGAAAGCACCAACTAGAGAGAATACTGGATAAGTCCTTTATTCTGGAGTTTTCTTGATGAAACTAAGTTCCAAAGACAGCTTATCTTCCTAAACCTTACTTCCTAGACCTCCTGTCCATCATTCATTCACACAGGCAGTACAACCAGATTTCATATTATTTTTACCATACAAAAATATATACACAACAATTTTATTTCAGTATATATTTCTTTGTTCCTTCCATAAGATATTTAACAAGTACATCTGGGGAATAGCCATTCTGGGGGTCAATGCGATAACAACATAAGTGTTAGTTTTTATTCTGACTGGGAGCACTTCTTCCTTTAACAGCAAAAATCATGTGGATTTATTTGGCATGAACTGTGTAACAGCAGGACTTCGCCTTGAAATTAAACCATTACAGTAACTGTGAACTGGGGCATGTAACATGGCCGTTTTTTATTAAAAAAAGAGCTGACACATTTCTCTGGTCATAAGTAGAGGCTAAAAAGCATAGATACAGGAATTGCAATATGTCTTGTCAAAATGATATCAAAGACAGCAAAAAGGGGAACAGTTCTTCTAAAGGACACCCTGAGAATTGTTTATAAAGGGGTGGTCTCCATCTTTGTACGGGCTGCTCTTTTTCAGAGAGACATCAGTTTTTTTGCCACAACACCACCAGGACAGTAATAGACACAGATAAGAGGTTAAACTCATTCATTTACTGTTTTACATACTGGTCATCAGTGCCTTACTTTAAAACATTCATGCATCAGTCAGCGATGTGCTAGTATGATTTTCAGGAGTGAAAACTGCAATGTATTCACATGTGATTCACTTCAGAACCACGTTGCCTCTTCACGTTATCAGGTACTTAATAAATGATAAGAATATTCTATTCTCTTATTGAACCAGATGTTGCTATAGCTCTCTATGGCTTCATGAATAAGCATTCAGGATTTCACTAAAAAGGTTCTAATTATTCCATCTGCACTTACACTTATATAACCTTCATTTGTAATTAAAATCTATTTTTGTCCTAATTGTGGACTTGATTTTCTTAACTGGTGATATCAATGCAAATGCCATTTTATGCACTCATAGACACGTGTTATTAGAACTATACATGCATACATGACTAAGCACTTATAACCACAAATCAACAAAGTGTTAAGTTCAGTACGGTATTTTTTGTTCTTCTAACTTCAAGAAGACCTTATGCAAATCTCTCTGTGAATTCCAAGTTTATCTGATGCCATATCAGGGTGAGTGTGATATAAATTCAGCAAAAAGCAATTCACTGCGGGAAAAAGTATACTTCTTGTATTTTCTGTGTCCCTTCAAAAAGTAGAATCTGATTTTGAAAACAACAGTTCAGAATATAAATTATCCAGTTAACCAGTCTCATCCAAATGTTTAATCATTTCAGTTAATCCGTTGCTTGACAAGATTACGTTTAGAATCTAACACATGAACACAGCATGTGCCACTTAGCCAGTACATTTACATTTCCTTGGTGACAATGTTGAATAAAAGAGATGTAATGTCATTAAGTACCTTGATGGACTGGGTCAAGTGTCCAGTGACAGTGCTAGTAATTCATGTATTGTAGATCTAGGACAAAAGTTACTCTGGAAGAACATACGCTTATCAAAACTTCCTGCTGTCTTGCACAGCTGCACAGTCATAGCTGATTCTTAAACTTGCTCTTTGGTCCATGGTATAGTTTGACACGTATTTGCTCTTTTTACATTTGTAAAGATTGTTTGTATAGAGGCAGCTGGTATACGAAAAGTATTTTTCAGAATTCTTCAGATTATTTTATAATTAATACTGTTGTTTGGTTAGACTATATGTCAGTACAGGCATTATTTAGAATGATGAAATAATCAGAAAGTAGCAGATTTTCTGAAACAGCCTTTCTAGGACAACATATGTGCACAGTAGAAAAAGAAACTCTCATCTATTTTTCCCTTATAAGCTATATAATGCCACTATTTCTTGAGCTTCCTTCAAACTAAGTGTTTTTGCATCATCCCCTGCAGAAGATATGCAGCTGTGCCACCCTGCTTTCGGTCACACTGCACTTAGTATGCAAAGAAACTAATGTTACAGAAGGAGAGGACTGGTCTTCAGCCTGTCAAATGTCACCTCAGAGGCCAACCTGCCACTTCTAGGTGTGCTATTACGCTTATGCTAGGTGATCTTTATTATTGGTACAAAACTGGGTGTTGCTGCAAGGTAAGTGGGGTTTTCTGAAGTATGGGAGAGGGCAAATATCACAGCAGCAACTGTGTTATGTGAAGTAAATGAGAGCTCTGCCTGTCTAAAGAGATAAATGGAAAATCTCTGCCCCATCTTGGTACCTCCCATATGGGTGAAACTGGCTTTGTAATCAACAGAAGTCTGCAGGATATTATACTGGTCTCCACTGTGGTTTGTGGGTTTCTGGTGACTGGGAGAAGACAGGCATGTCCTTTGGTGCACCTCTTGGTCCAAAGCAGCTGAGGAAGCCCGTCCTCTTGAGCAAGTTTTCATCTCAGCCATGTTACTAGTGCTCACTACTGTTGAGTAAACCTCACAACTGACTGCCTGGTAGACACCCAGCACTGCTAGCAGCAGCAGTCGACTTTCCATCAACAAAGTGATGAGTTACGGGCATATACTTACTTGGGTTGCCCAGCTTTGGAAAGCAGTAACAAACTGTGTCTGGAGGATTGCTGCCTCTCTCACTTGCACATCCTGGCAATGAAGTGCTAGAGTGAGCTTTTCATACGTAAATTTGTCAGTTGTTTGTCATAGATCAGATCTTTAGACAGCATGATCTCCTCCCCACTCTGCTTCCAGAGAACTAGTTACATTGGTTATGTTAACATATGGGGAGTCATCCTGAAATGAGGATGTGGCTGTGCTGTGCACCTGGGGACCAGCGTTGTAAGGAATACTACAGCATGCGGCTGCCTTGCCGTGTCGGCAGCCCCTGTGTCTGAGCGGGCAGCAGGTGGTCAGGTCATGTGTGGGAGTGCAGATGAGGTCCCCTCTGCCGTATAGTCTTATGTTCAGACAAAGCTGATAGCTTGCCCTTTTAAAGAAAAGGTCGACTGATGTAATCAATGACTAATGCATCTGGCTTTGGATTCCAAACTGAGATGACTTGGGTGACAGCTATGAAACAGTAAGTCATTCAGGTTTCCTGTGGCAGGGATTAGATGAAAGAAACACCCACAAAGTTTTCTTGACTGATATTGATCACTGGAAGCACCTTGAGGTCATTGATGAGACTAACGGTTTTCCGTGTGTTTCAAAACAACCACACTTTGCTCAGGCTGCAAGACAGCCCATGGGTTGTTAATGTAAAATAGCTCCAAGCTGATAAAGGTATCAGCCTACAGCTCTTCTAAGGAGTGACTGAATGAGACAGCATTATAACTGTTGTGCTGGAAGGCAGATAAAGGATTAATCCTGACAGTTTTGCTACTTGTGGAAGTTGAGTGTGAGCATCTTCTCCAAGTTGTGTTGCTGAAACATTTGCTTCTGTTGCAACGTTGTGTGCTGGCCTGTGTTTTTTGTTCCCTGTTTGCATCAGGGCATGACCCATGACTCAGCTCTAGAAGATCTATTTTTAGAGAAAAACTGAAAGAGATCTAGCAAATTCTTAACAAATGAATAGTTTTCATTTCAAACAGTCCAGTCCTGTACAGTCAAGAAAAAAGAAAACATCTGAAAGACGTATGACATGAACCATTTCTTTATCCATACATATGGAGGCTTCCAGAGAAAACAAAAGTAAACAATAGTTGTCTAGTTCATAAGTAAAACAAATATGTTTGAACAGGCCCCCAGCTACTCTAGCACATTGCTACAGACATAAAGATACCTTTTAAAATGCGAAGTTTTGAACTGAACACCAGAATAATTATGCGCAGAACTTCCTTCAGTAACTTTAGAGCTCTCAAGAAACCAGTAATTTGTTTTTAGTTTCATATTCCTTTTTTTTTTCTAGAAGTCTGCTTGCTTTCATACTCTAATATAGTGTCTTTGCGTCCTAGCAATTCCTTGTTGTTTTTCAAACTGAAAATACTGCAATACTGAAGAAAAACACTATTGAGAGTTTACAACATTGCATTTGGAACAAGTGCTTCTGGGAAAATGAGAAAAACAAACAAACAAACAAAAAAACAGAAACAAGACCAGAACTAGGTATTAATTTTCTGAAGGATTTTTGTCCTGAGGCTCTGCTGGTTCCATAGCCAGATATCAAGGACACTGCCCAGAAATCAAAAGCACAATTTGAAATTTTTGGAAACACATGGAATTTTTCAGCTTCTCCTTCAAAGTGTGCTCTACTTCTCAAGTAATTGAAGTGTTTCAGAGGGGAAAATAAACAAAGTTAAGAATAGAGTGAAAATCTCAGCCGGAAAAAAAGGATCATTTTATCACTCTTTCTTCAACAGTGCTCTGTAGTCCTTTCATCAAGTTCTTTGAAATTTCAGCCAACATTCTGATTTTATTTTTAGACTGGACTTACGAAAGCTACACAGTCTAAGGCAAATATAAATATGTAGCAAATGAGATTCAGTCTCCCATTCCTTCACCATTACTGCAAGGGGGTATGAACTCACTTGGGTTCACATTCTTCTCTTCTGTGAGTCCTTCCTCACATCCACATCTCTGGTGGCAGCAAACAGTGCAGTGGCAGGGGTAGGATGTACACCAGATAATCTCTTGAGGTGCCTCCTAGTCCTATTTTTCTGGACTTGTATGACTTTTATGGTCCTACAGCAGTTTGCCTCGTAGGATGGTGGCCAGGAGTAAGTAGGTTTGTTACTTGTCCTGCTTCAGGCAGGCCGTAGGTGATGAAGAGAGTCCCACTGTCCTAGTCTGTGCTGCAGATGAATCACAGCACCACCCCAGACAGCTTGTGCACAGTCCCCTGCTACAGCTTGGATGAGTCTCACTTCTGGCAAAACCGATGGTTTGGCTAAATCACAAGATACAGATGATGGCTTGTGGGACAGAGTCTTTTTGGCAAATTATTCCATCCAAGTGGGTCAGGAATTCAAACTGCAGCAGTGTCTGCAGAAAAAAAAATATATGTATAGTCATGGCTGTCTTAGCAACTGTCCATTAGCAACTACCACTTTGTTTATTTCCAGAACATGCTTTAGAGTTTGAGCTATTCCTTGTCAAGCCACATTGCCTGTTTTTATTTAATCTCATGCTTTTTCCTTTCTCAGTATAAATGCTATGTGTTGAGCCTTAATTACTTTATTCTCCTGGGAGAGGCTTAGACTACTTCTGCTGTCAGCAACAGCAGAATCCATTTACTTTCCGTGGCTTCCTATACTGTGAACATTCACAGCTGTATCTTCTTCATCCTGTTCTGCCTTATCCTATTCTCTTGAATTTAGGTCTTATTAAAGACTGCTAACAACAGACTAGTATAATTAAACTGCAGATTACTAGAGGACAAATGGACATCAAATATGCATTTTTACTATTTTGCCTGCTGCACCGAACCAGCAAAAACAAAGCTTAGAATAACAAAACAATTAGCTGATTATGACAAGGCAGCTACTTTACATGACTTCACTTTTATGCACATTCACTCATGTTACACATATCTGTGGGTGAGGCTCTTCTGTTCAAATAACACACAAAGCCCAAGAGGGCTCCCTAACAGGCTGGTATTTTGGTCTGTAGGAAGGATGAGTGTCTGTGGCCTCTCCGCACCAGTTGCCCATGATATCTGAAACACTGGAATTGGATAAGAGTAGTTTAGTGGCTCCTCTCCTGGCTAATGCTTCCAATGTTCCCGCATGGATTTTCTTGGGATGAAGTGTTCACACCAGCACACCGGCTGTCCAGTATAAGTAACCTAGGTTTTCCTTCTCCAGTGTTAAGAGAGCTGTTAGCTCAGAAACCTCACCAGCCCCCTCTTTTTTTTTTTTTTTTGTTCATTTGTTTTTTTTTCAGACAAAGTAGAAACTTCAGTTCATCTTAAAACACATACATTGATATCCCCATTGCAAGCAGCTTCTGATTTGTATGTTCAGTATACCTTCTACAGCTGCTCTTCCAGCCACTACCTACACTATGCCTCTAAATACCCTGCTGAAGAGATCAGCAGCTCTGAAAACACTCAGCTCACTACCTAGTGCTTTGTTTTTTTGTCAGGGACTACTCAAAGTTCAGGATATACCCTAACTGGTCTGACACCTGGAGATAATTCATTGCAGAAGTCTGCTCAGTTTGCTCATCAGCGTGCTCGTTGTTGAGCTAATGGAGAATGTGGGAGTAGCAGTGATGTAGCAAATGGAGGTCCAAGCTAAAAAGTATCCCTGAAGTGTAGAAACAGAGGCTCAGCAGTAAGCATAGGCAGAATGGATCAGTGCAGTGCATGTTTATTTAGGACGCTGGAAGGATTCACACTGCCTGGTAGTGGTTTTCCTTCCTCAGAGACTTACTGCTGCTCTTGTTGCCATCCTTAGGAAGGGACAACTTCTGTAGCCTCCTTCTCTTCAATATGATGAGGGCAGATTGCAAGAGGGATTGGATTCATGTAGTAGAGATCCATAGGGAACCACAGGTCCTAGGAAGAGTGGGCAGCAAGTCACCATGGAGTAGTACAGAAGATGGGTACAAAACTTAGCCTTCTATTCTCTCAAATCTCTACCTTCTGCTGCAGAACTACTTATGTATCCATATATCCATTAAGCACAGGAGAGGGAAAAACTAATTTCCAATCAGGCATATTTTATTGGCAGTTAAGACAGATGTGTGCACGTCTGGTTCTGAGTGCATCACCCATCATGGGTGATGACCAGTGAAAGTTAGGTCTTTACTATGTCTTACCATGCTTGAAACATAAACAACGCTTGGCCATATATATGTATATTTGTTAGCAATCTATTTGTGCGGCTGCAGCATACTTTAGAATAAAGGTACTTGAGACCACGTGTATCACATTGTGGTGTACATGTGTTTCCTTCAGCTATCTCTTATGTTCAAAGTAAACAATGTCATATTACACCTATCACCCCAAAGCACCCTGTGATTGTTAAGAAGCTGATTTAAATCCCTTCATGCTGCTATCCTGCAAGATCAAATCTTTTGACAAATCGTCAGAGAAACACCAACTGTGCCTGTTCATCTGCACTGCTTGGTGTGTCGAGGAGGTAGAGACAAGGTTTTACCCTCCCTTACACAACCCCTCTTGTGGTGAAAACAAGTGATAAGAATACAGTGCGCGTTTCTGTGTGGGTCCACTAGTCTGGCCTGTACTTACTCATGGCTTTGAATATAATTCTTGTTTTTGATGGCAAATAGTCTGGTTATATCTAATTACTTAATTACATATATCAGCTGGCTAGTACTTAGGTGCATATGATTAGTGAGGCAATAACACTACTAATGGACTGGGCTGCAGTAAAATATTAATTTGAATGGAAAGACCTGAAGTACGAGGGCTGTGACATGACCTTCCAGATCCATGAAATGGTAAAATGACAATTTTACTGATGGGAACTAAAAGAGTAGTGTTACAGTAATTCCTTTCCATTATAAGCCATAAACCAGTTTTTAAATAGATAAACATAGCTCAGTTCATTCAGTCAGGCTTGAATGTCCAACATTTTCAGTGCTACACATTGGAGAACCTCAAAATAAAGGATATATTTCAAACAGCAGTAAACTGGAATTTCCTTCGTAAATGTAAGATTATTTTTTTGGAGCTCATTTTCAGTGTTTCTACTGTCAACAGAATATTCATCAGCCTTGCTGATGGAATAAATCAATTTTGGGTCTAAAATAAATAGCACCCATCATATTCTTTGAGAGAAACTGTGCTAGTGACTACTAGAGTGAGCAGAGAAAGTAATTTTATTCTGTGCAATAATTCACTGACAAAATGTTCCACACTGGCAGAGAAAGATCAATGCTCAGAATGGCCAGTCAAAAAAATTATCATTCTTTTTCAGAAATTGACTTTTGGCAAAAAGTTAAACTGAAAAATTTTACTGTTTGTAAAATATTTCTGCTGAAATGTTCGTGTTTTAAAACTCAAATACCAAAAAACACAGCTAGTTTTCAACCAAAAAAAGCAAAACAAACAAACAAACAAACAAAACCAAAACTATGGTGTTATTGGAGTAAAAATGTTAAAAAATATATTAAATGTTTGTACAAGCTATTTTCTCAACCCTCTGCCCCCCATCATTTGATGGCTACTACTGACAAGCTCTGCTTTTGAGGAGCTGTTTGAGCAAAGAGAAAGGTAGAAGAAAAGAGGAAGGAATATTTATATTCCTTCAAGATACATAGTAGTGATATACTGTAATTCGTAAACCTTCTTTTATTTTCTTTTAATGTAAAACTTTAGCTCCTATTTTCTCCAGCTGCAGAGAAAAAGCAAAATAAACCTCAGGCACCAGGGACCCTGAATAAAGGTATTCCTAGGTTACACGCTTGCCTTCAGTGGGACACTAAAGCCTGTCTGTGGGAGACACATGTCTTCTTCACATAATATAAAAATCTGAGATATGTAAATGCTGGATTTTGGAATGACGGCACTAACAAAGGTAAAGTAGCTTTAATAATTTCAGGAACTTTGTATGGGTACCTGCTCTTTTGGAGATCACACTCTGGGAAAATCTACCATGCATACAGCTCTGCAGTCCTCCAAGATCTGATTACCTCTCATTGAATCCCAAGAGTATCTCTAAATATTAATTTTGTATTTGGATTTATAGGTGGTTTTTTTTTTTTTTCACCCTCAGTAAAGTAAATCCTTGTCAAAGATGTGCAGAGCTTTCTGCTTCCCAGTCTGCTACAGGGGTGAGAAATTTAGACTTTGTCCAGAAGGTACTTCCATTAGGCAGAAAAAGCCATGTGCCCTGTTCAGAGGAGCTGGTGCACGAGTGACTAGTGGTGAAGCAATGTGGGATGGGCACCGTATGTTTCAGTCGTGGTGTTACACACCAATGAAGTCACCTCTGAGCTTGGAATATGGTTCAGACAGGTGATAACTGACTATCCAGGAAACGCCTGTTTGGCAAGCTGAAGAATGGAGCAGCAATTGCCCCCAAAAGCTCTTCAATTACAGCCTTGTGTACACCTGGCTTTAATGCCACCTGGACATCTCATTGGAGTTTCTTGCCTCTCTCCTTGGAAAGCCAAAATGAGGGAAGGCATGGGCTTTTCCATTTTTTCAGCAACAATTACAGCATGAAAGCTACTCAGGCTGAAGGACACCTCAGTATTAGGATAGTAACCAGCTAATAAACTAAGTTGTGCAGTAACCATTTATTGAAGTACACAAGCAAAGATGCTTATTGTACATAGTGTGGATAGTGGTCTCACAACCATTATGCTTGGCTTGTTCCTAGCTACTACAGCACGCTCACCTTCAAAAATGAGAGATTCACCATAGCAACAGAGAGGTTCGACCAGGATTTGCTATGATCACAGGCTCTCCTGACTACTTCTGTTCTTTATGGTCGATGTTCTCGTTACTTGATTTCCAAGATAAGCAGGTGAGAAAATACAATGAAACTCAGGATTCAGGTTAGCGGAGAGAAAGAGAAGCAGGAATAATGCAAGAACTGAAGTCAGAGGAGGTATGGTGCTTCTCTGTTTAAAGAAGATTGATTTTTTTTTTCATACAGGGTATTACAACAGCAACACAGTTAGCTGCAGCAGTACTTCCTTGATCCGCAGCCACAGTCTGTGTGCTGTCAGAGAGCAGTGCTGGTGCATGTGACCTTAACTTTGTTTCAGGGTTAGCTGATTTGGTGAGAGTACTATACTATGAGACATATAGGAATGGGGGAAGAAAATGGGTACGGTGAAGTCAGAAGAATGAAAGAACTTGTGTTAGGTCTTGGCCCTGAGCTGCATGAGTGCACCTGAAGCTGCTTCTTCAAAGGAACTTTACAGAAAAGATCTGTTGATGTTTAGGTATCTTTCCACATAAGTAGTAGCCAGTCAGCACTTCAGAAGATACACAGTTGTTTGCTTGTAAAATGGTGATTAGATGCTTGAGATTAGGTGCTTGATCCTTTTGATAATTTATGTCAACGCATTTGCCTTGGGGTCAGGGGTCTGAGTGGAAAGAACAATACATACAAATTAGGTGTTGGACAATGAAGTGAGCTGGGAGCCTACATCCCATTTTTTAAAAAGTCTAGATACTTGGGAATCTACATTTAGACTCAAGTATTTCTGAAGGTTTTACCCTAGCTCTTCCAATAGTACTACTTGTTAATTTGATGGAAACCTACTTATGTAGATGAAATTAGTCTGTATTTAAACACTGGCTCTTTTTTTTTTTTTTTTTTTTTTTTTTTTTTTTTTTTTTTTTGTGGCAAGAGCTGTGTAGTACAGTTGACTTAGTACAAAATCAACCTTGGTTTGTGAATCACCAGATTTTTCAGTAGTGTGAATCAGATTTAATTTCAGGAAATAAATTAAGTCAAGGTATTCACTGTCAGATGTTTTGATACGACTGTGAATGACTGGAAACAATTAAAGCCAATTGCTTTATTTTGATGGCTATCCATTGTCAAGCCTCACATAAATCTGAACTGTTACTGGTTGGGGATTAGTCTTTCATTCTGCTTGATTAGGCATGAATATAGTAAGCGTAAAATACATTTTCAGGGCAGTTCTAGATTCTAGCTATGATTGGTTTGGCTGACACTGATGAGCAGTGTTCAGTCAGCACAGTTCTACATGGCATGTTAGCATAAGAACACTAGGCAAGATATTGTTGGAATACAAGTATTTATTTCGAAGATACAATATTGAGCCTGTTATGTATATACAAATAAATCCACTTCACTCCATCAGTTACAAGTGCTGCTGTAATAGTAATTTATCCATTTATTCCTGTTTTGTGCAGCTTCAAGCCATAATATGTTTTGTGAGGTGATGGAGTGGGACATTTTTCTAGATTTCTCTGGAAATCACAGAAAAATTCCACTAAGAGTCATGGCAGTGCCTCAGCTGTGTCCTTGACTGGATGGCTCTGCCTAATATACAAGGATCCTCCCCAGGTTACCATATCTTTGAAAGATGCTCTGACAGAAAATACAAACAAGATTTCCAATGTTACAAATGGAGCCCGTTGTGAAATTCTGTTCTGGATGATATGGCACTAAGCAAAACAAAAGAAATTTTTTCGATTTTATTAGCAGGTTGAGAAATTGGATCTAGAGCAATCCCACGTAGCTATGACAATTACCTACTTCTTCTAATGTGTCTAGGTCAGAAGAGCTCTCTACCCTGACTTTCTGTATACTTGGTGAAATCGTATGCACTTCACCAGAGAGATTTGCTTATATTTCTCCATTGACTGTGTACCAGTGGCTGATCTCAATAGCTGAAGATAGGTAAGCTCCTGATTTAAAAAAAAGTTAGAGGTAAAACACACACTGTGTCAAAGGAACCATGGTAACAGTCATTCTAGAAACTCATGCTAATATGATTGCTTTATGTTGCTTGATTCATAATTTGATCTCATTCAAGATATGGATGTCATTGATACTGCATGAAAGTGATAGCAAATGTGATCTGTTTGGCTGTATTACATTGCTTGGTTTTTTGAATAGGCTGTTACAGGAAAGTGTTGGTAGTGTACTCAGTGTTCTCCTTTGAATAATTGGACATTACTTCAGCTTCCTTGTTAAGTCTTTTGTCAGTCTCTAGATGACTAACCCTGCTCCACAGCCATGCGATGCATCAGAAAAACCCTCCACCCTGTATTGTTGCTGAATTGGTTCATGTCCTAAGAATTGAAATTGGGTGACTCTGGAGTCAAGTGAGGAAAGCTGGTAGTGATTCATGGAGCTCATAAAATTCAGATTTCCCCAGCCAGGAGAGAGACTCCGCTGGACTCAAATCCACTAAATGAGTCAAAGAGACCAGAATCCAAAATGTCATTTCTTAACTGAATTTGCTGTTTATGAAAAAAGTGCATCTTAAGCTCTAGAGGCTGCATGAGCAATGCAAACTGCATGAGATGAACAGATATCTCTCTTTTGTCTGCCTGCACTATTCTCAATGGAACATCCAGACAGTGGATGTAAACCTGAGAGTAACATTAAATACATTCACCCATTGTGTGAATGAGTTGGTCACTGGCATGAAAGACTTTCCTCTGACTTTTTCCATGGTTCTGTCAGGGTCTGCTCAAGAAAAACTGACCGGACTGTTGCTAAGACTTTACTTGAAATGGTGCTTTCAGTGTATAAGGATGTCTTATTCTCATCTCGTAGATGAAAGTGTTCCACAGTCAAGATCCTTGTGAATGTTTCGTGTTCTTTAGCTTTTTATTCTGCATCTGTGTAGCTCAAGGTGCAGAGGGTTTATAGTAACCAAACAGAGCAGAGCATGAATCACAGCAGCAAGGCTCTGGTCCAAGAGGAAATGACACAGTTTTTTTGGCTTAAAGATGGAAGGAGGCATTTCATACCACTGTTGCTATTGATGTGTTCATGTGCAGTAGTTAGCCTAATAAATGCATGCTCCCTATTGGCACATAAACTAGATAAAGGGCAAGTTCATTTTCCTGGATAGCTCCCTGACACTTTCACTCTTCTTGCCAGCACCAGTTCTGGCCTGTTTGAGTAAAGCTTGAGGCAGCTGTTTGGTATGTACCTGCAGTCAGTATAGTACTGAGGTGATCACCCTGAATGGATCTGCTGTGAAGAAGTTGTTAATATTACTGACGTTATTCCAGTCTAATGCTGAATTCACGGTATAGAGCACCATATTATGAAGTGCCCAATGGATGATGCTTTCATGTAACTTATGGGAGCACAGTAAGTACTTCTGTCTGAGTAAACATGTATCAGAAATAATTTGTTTTTCTTTTTTTTTCTTTTGTTTTCTTTTTCCTTTTTTTTTCTTTTTCTTTTCTTTTCTTTTCTTTTCTTTTTTTTTTTTCAGTACAAGAGAGATTTCACTCTTTTATTCACTGCAAATGTGAAATTGCTAAATTATATACTGAACACCCCTCCAGAGTCTGTCAGGTATGGAGAGTTCTGGGAACTGAGCTAAAAGGATGGAAAGAAAAATTATGTGCTGTAATTTTACCCAGGATAGCAGTTAAAAGAGTGCTTGTTGTTATTTTAAGGATTTACAGAATTTGATTCCCTGTAAGTGAAACCATAATCTGTTATAATGTGTCATAGCAAGATGGGCTTTTGTCTTGTAATTGTTACCTGCTGTAAATATTTCAGTGCAAACATCCTGAATAGCATAGAAACACTGCCAACTTTAGGCAGAAATAAAAGTTTTTCATATCCTTGGGAAAAAGACAATATTAGTGTAATCCACTATCATAAACTTTGGATGTTGCTGCATTTCAAGAGCCACTTCTAGCAAACTCAAGCCAGTGAAGAACTCTATAAGGAAAAGAGATAATTAATACTACAGCTGCCATCTGATTTGATGCACTTCGTTCCATTCCCTCATAGTATGACTCCTGGATGATACATCTCAGGAAAAAAAAAAATTAAGGAAGAAGTTTTGAGTGACTTTGCCCTTTGTCACTCTTGTATCACAGACAGACACAAAGAGAAGCAATGCTTGAGAGCTGTAAGACGCAGATGGGAAGGAAGTGCTGAGTAAACTGCTTTTCGCTTGGCAACTCAAACCGGCAGAGTGAATACAAACCATTTGTGGAGTAGTTTCTGGACCATCTCACTGCTCTTTCATTTGTTGACACTTCTCAATACCACAACGTTGTGGTGGAGAATGACAATTTTTTTCTCTGCAGGAAAGAGCTCTCAGCTTTCACAGAGTTCAAAGAGCACAAACTTAAGCAAACAAAAGTACTGGCCATTTGATATTTGTGGATTTATTTGATACCAAGTTTCTAACAAAACTTTTGACAAAATAGAAAGTCAGCCTTCAGAGCTGTCTGCCTGCTCCTTTGACCCTGTCCATCAAGCTGCGGGTAAAGTACAGCACAATCTTATGTAGGGATGCTTGCTATCCCTTAGGAGCTGCAGCCACTTTCACCCTCCTGGTCTTTTTATGGATCACAAACAGCTGCAAATCAGTGCAAAGAAAATCATCCAGGAATGAAAAATGCTCTAAATAGCTTAAGATCCCATTCACAGAGCTAATGGGCAGCTACTGCCAGGGTGCATTAGGGATGGCCCGGTCCTATCTCCATGTAAGGGCAAAAATTCCAGTGGTTTTGATGCAAAGCTAAGAAAGCCACTCTAACTAAACAAAAGACCATCATGATTGAGGAACAAGAGAGGAAAGGGAGAGGATATTCACTGAGTAGGGATTTGCTCATGAGTTGCTTGTGGACTGGTGTTATTTTGTTAGATGGAAGAAAATGAGATGAAAAAGAGAACAAAAAAGAAACAATGCAGAGGTAAGGAGAAACTCAGCAGATGAAAGAAGGAAAGGATCCAAACCATAAGCTAGCGAGAGACTTTACTGAGGAAACATAGAGGAAGACTGAAAAAAATGATAGTGAAGGAAATAGGTAGTTTTTGAAAAGTGAGTAACAACAGCAAATGCATAGGAACTCCAAAGGAAAGTGAAAGTATACCATGGAGAATGATTAGTGGCAGTGGTTTTCTACTAGCAGTTGTAAAAGTTTACATTCAAGCACATTTACTTTTCATTATGCAAAATTTGCCAAAGCTGAGTCTTTCCTATCAAGCATTATGTAGAGAAAATGTTCCCAGAACCCTATTTTATACTGTACGTTCCCTAAACTAAGAGCTTTTTGTGTCCTTACGTAAAATGTCCAGTTGCTTTTCTTTTCATTTAAGTTGAGCAGTGTCAGCAAAGCTGCTGCGTAGTATGTTTCACCTCTGTTTCCAGAGACTGATGATAGGAACAGAAGGACTATTAATCTGCCACTACTCTTTGATAGATGCTACTTCTTTGTATGTTCTTTTTTGAGATACCTGTGGTTTTATGTTGCTCTTGGGAACAGCACCAGGAGCAGCATTCACCTGCAGCCCCTGAGGGAGAGCTACACAGAAGCTAGGTGTGTTTGTGCATGCCCAAGTACAATCTCCATCAACCTAAACTATCCTTTAAAATGGGTCTTTGGAAGTAAGCAAGATGATTTCATTTTGGTCTGCTTTCTGAGCCTGGAAGTGTGTATTACACTGGCTGCCAAGTGGTGACCATACATCAGCAACGCTTGGTCACTACTGACCTGGATGAGAATGAAGCCTGTACTAGGGTAAATTACCCATTGCACTTTCATTACTTAAAGAGCACATTTTCTGTAGGACATGCAAAGGAGTTACTGCACATTTTAGTTCACATTCAGGAGGTGATGTCCCCCAGTCCTAGCACACCAATCTAAAAAAAGTACTTGTAAGTCATTTCAGAGTTCTACAGCAAAAGTCACTGACCAATTTACAAAGTTTCCGTTCCTTCTCAAATACCCAGGATAGGCCGACAGATGCCACAGTTTATCCGAGCAAGCTTAGCAGCATAATGGCCAAGTTCCTGACAAAGCTCCAGCATTTTCTGAAAAGCTACACTGAAAGGCAATTGCTTTTGTGTGTTAAAAAGCAGGAAGAAAGATCAAGCCCAGCTTCCTTGTTTCTGGGTGATATTTTTAATCTATGCTCACCTTTTTATTGTCTTCACTATTATGGTTGTCAATACAACAAAATTTATTTGGGCAATTAAACTGCAGTCTCCAATCTAAATGTGTATTTACATTTTATACTGCTTCAGAGCTTTATATCTTCATATTGCTACCCACATCCTAATTTTGTTAATCTTATACTATTACTGTGACATAGGTAGCCCCTTGAATCCTTAACTCTTGTGCTATTTAAATTTAAAATGGCTTCATAATTGTTTTCAAATGCTTAGAAGGAAAGGAATAACAGAAGAAAGGTTGCTTGCTTGCTCTTGGCCAAAAGGTCTTAACAAATGTAATAAGACTTAACCCATAGCAAATTTATCATTTGAATAATAACATATTGAAAATAGGGGTTAAATGGAGAATCTGACAGGCCATGAACTGCTTAGTATGGCTGAAACTGTCTGTAATTGTATATATTTTCCCAGTGTTTTGGGATTCTTTTTCTCTTTTCTCCCTCACCCAAAATGACAGATCTGTTATACATGTGCATGCTAAGTGCATTAATGGATTTGGACAGACTCTCCCTGATTTCTAAGATGCAGTCATTAGGTGGTTCTTGGAAGCAGTGCTATTTATGGGATGAACTCTGTTTCTCTGTCTCTCCCCTGCTAACCTGTTCATCTCCGCTAATGATTAACAGTGATGGGGTTTGAGTGACACTGGGGCAGCCGCCTCAACCACACTGCTGGGAAGATTTGTTTCAAACTTGCTTGTCTGTCCCCTAAGGTTTTGAAAAGAAAGGAGAGCTGTATGTTGATATAGGCATTAAGTCAATATTTACTTTCAGCTGATTTTCCACCCTCCTCCCTTACATATTTTCTGCACATTAATCTCTGTGCCACCCGTCTCTCCTTGTACTCTCATGCCACTTCTGCATCTCATGCTGATATGGAGGGGCTGGTGACAGGTCATTTGTCTGAAGTAGATCTGGAGAGGCCAAAAAAGTGTTGTCCCCATTGCTGATAGCCATTTTCTTTGCAGGTCAGCCCATGATGTTTCCAAATGCCCAAGAGCAGACAGTACTGGGTAATCCCAACCTAGCATGCATCTGATCCCACTACATTTGTAGTATTTCCTAGCATGTCTGTTTAAGGACTGGGAGAGGATGTCCAGCTGCATGCTGCTTTGTGGAATGATGCTTGGCCTTGCAAGGCATAGACTGATGCAGGGTGGAGCAAAACCTGAGAATCACTTGCTGTAGCATATCCAAAGCCCATGCCTACAGTGACACTTCCTGAACAAAGGGTAAGAAATGTGCCCTATGGTGCAGGATGTGTGGTTACTGTTCCGTACCAGGTGTTGATGTGAGGGCACCATATGTTACCTCACTGCCGAGCAAACGCGATGCCTCGTAGCAGTCCTCCTGCACCTGACACGCGCAAGCAGATGGCCTGATTGTATTGCTAGGTACTGCTGCCAGCATTTGTCCTTTCCTGGTCGTCAAGACTGGAGCAAGGACAGTTGGATCCATTGCATTGGTTAATCACTGTGTATCACAGAAGACCTTGCACTTCTGTGTCTATTCAATTTCACTGCTTTTGAGTTTGTTTTAATTTTTTTTTTCCAGAAAAAAAAATCAGGAATTAATTTTCCCCACATCTTCATATTTACTAATATATTTGTAGAAAAACATTATCCCCAGCACCAAAATTTATACTTATTAACCTTCTTTGATATTTAAAATAGACACCGTGACTCAATTCTCTCATTTAAGACTTCTGAAGTGAGACTAGGTATAAGGGAAAATAAATATGTTCACAATATTCCTACAGAAATAGTTTACGTTACTTGTTGTACAGATATGAAGTAAACAACTAAGACAAAGATTAGGGCAGTGTATATACCAAGCAGGTACTCAAGGTATATGGAAAACATGGGATATCATTAGTAGAGAAGCAATAGAAAAAAGCCTTATGCCAACTACTGTCTTTGGACAACTCATCGGTCAATAATGCTTTGCTTTTCATTTTTCATCAGCGACTGTGATGTGGCTGACAAACATTAGGTAATGAAGATTCATTGTCCTACTGGGAGTACAGGGAAACATTGTAGAACGTATGGGTGGCATGATGAAGTTCCCACGTCGCATATTTTATTTAATATGATGCATTCATGGGAACATTTGGAAGAACTCGCATTAATCATCAAGTTAACAGGATTCCAATAACATTTGAAATGAGCAGTAATATTGTTCAGAGGGGCATTTTATAAAGAATAGTGCAGAAGCTTGAGACTTTCAGTAAGACTCTGAGAAAGAGTACGTTTAGAGCACTATATCACACCACAGGAGAAAGATCACATGGTTTTGCCAGTATGTCCTCCATACAACACAGCTACTCCTACTGCTGCTGAATTAGCACGAGTACTTTTAACAGGATTCATATATATAATGGAGGCCAACATACCCTATCATTTCTTCTCCCCATCCACCATTAGGTCTGTTCATTTATACCAGGAACATTACTGTAATGGCTGCCAGGAAATGGAGAAGAGGTGGAGAAAAATGTATTGTTTTCCTGTTTTGGCTTGTAGCCATTTAACAGCAGCATTATAGATGAGAACAGACTTTAGAAGGAGAATATTAAAGAGAAAGAAGAATTAAGAGCTAAGGACACACTTCCAGATGAAGTATTTTAACACCTCTTTTTCCTCAGCCGAAGATGCAAAGCAGTCTGGTTTTGTTGCTAAAGTGCCCTTCAAGACATGCTGGACTCAAGAGGGAGAGAGAGCTCAGACGAGAAAGAATATATTCAGATCTGTTGGGGGATGAATTCATTCTTTCTAAAGCCCCCAAGAAAGAATGTGAAGAATGTTATCTTCTGAGGGCTTGTGGATACAAGAAAACCAGAGGCATACCACACATTAAAATCAGGGTGAATTCTGTTGTCTGTATACAAAAACTGTTGTTTTAGAAAAAGCACAGTGGTATGTGCAGTGGTCTTTTTACATGCATCATTCTGCAGCCTGTATAATTTTTCTGTGGAATAATTCTTCTATGGAATGATTTCTTCTGTGGAAATTTTTTTTCTCTCTACAAAGTTCTTTCTTGGCAAAGACCTGATAAGTAAATTTGGCCTTGTGTTATCTGCATGGGCCTATCCTTTAGATTAAAAAAAGCAGGATCGAGGCTGAGTTCTCACTGCTCATTGCTATATGTAGTGAAAAGTGCTGTTATTTATATAGGAATATGTATCATGGGTCAAGCCCCAGTTATGCTCTATGCTATGCAAAAGAATATCCCTGATATTTGTCAGGACCTGAATGTGAGGGCCCAGAGACAGCTTGAACTGAAGGCAATGTTCTCTGCAAAAAACTTGCTGAACTTCTTGTTTTGGTAGAATGAGACAGCTCTAGGGTAAAGGGGCAAAATTATGATTTGTCTACAGTCCCAGACAATTCTTAGGCTTGCATGTGCAAGCAAAACAACCGAGAAATACAGTGGTAAAGGAAATATGGGACCTGAGACACTGAGAAACCTGGAAGGTAAGGCAAGATGGTCAGATTGTAAGAATGTTAGACAAAGAGAAACAGGGGAGGAATAAACCACAAAAGTAATTGGAAAATAAGATTTCAGGAAGAAGAACATGGCTGACTTCACGAAGATTTTTGACTACTGAATGAGCATGGGAGTGAACTCTGGTAGGGAAACTCTGGAGGTGATACACATCTTGCTTCATTTTAGATCGTCCATGTTGTGTGTATCTGTCTAGTCAATGGAGAGTAGAAATTGATTCATCTTATACCAAAGCACACACCTGTATTTGACCTCATTGCTTGCTGCAGTGAACAGACTGAATTGACTAGGACTTCATTGACTGGCATGGGTACAGAGACTCCTAGCTCACAGATAGGTGCCTGCATAGATGAAGTTTAAAAATAGGAGCATGAATCCCACCCTGTTTATCTGTTGTATATTTGCTATGTGTGTAAGAAGATGCTGTTATAATATCAACTTCTAGGGGGATTTTGCAAACTCATTGTCATGTGCACTGCAAACAGAGAAAACAGGTGATATACGCAAGATCCATGGGAATGAGCAACCGAGAATTTCATTGCACTAGAATACATTTAGTTCTTATTGCCAATGAGCCTAAAAAAGGATGGGGTATCCAGGGATCCAGATTGTCATCTGTATTATGTGGAGCTATACACTGTGATCCTTCCCATCTTGCCATTTATTGAGTCAATGCTTTCTCTTGCATTTTCTCTGACAATTTTTTTTCTGAGTGAATACAGAAAAAACAGAGAATGATGAGTATATGCATGTAGACACATTCATCTGTATATTGTATACGTACTTGTATGCAAATTGGCAGCTTGGTTTTCTAGGATGCTTCATAGCAACAGCTGAACGAGAACTTTCAAATGTCCAATTCACTTGAAAATCAAGCCACTTATTTGGGTTGCTAAGTATAATTTTAGGCCTTCTATTTTGAAATATTCACACTTCAATTTAAGTGACACTGAAAGAAAACTGTTTGACTATGTTTTAACTGACACATAGTAGCATTACTGCTGTCCTCAACAGCATTAGATCAGTGCAGAAATTAGCCTGGCTCCTTCAAAATGCACAGAAAACGTAGGTAGATCTCACGGCCATGATTCAGATATGTGGTTTCAGGTATCAGAGAGGTCTCTTTGTTTAGGCGTTTACATTATGCCCATTGCAATGATATTAGATCATCCAAGTAGTATCTGTTTGGTCATGTCTTAAGGAAATATTGGACTTCATGCAGTTATCTGAATTGGAATCTGACCAAGACATCTCTTATATGAGTGAAATCGGAACTGAGGTCTCTCAAAGTATTTAAGCTGAATTTTCTACATCCAAAACACTTAGATATACTTTTTTTCATTATTTTCTGCTTCTGGATCTGATGTGGGCTGGTGAAGTTGGAATGTGTAAGGTTAATCTCAGCCAATTTCTTTATTTTTGTCTGGTTCTGCCCTTAGCAAATGGTGGCATTAGACACAACAATAACATACAGTGCTGTGCCTCTGACAGAGGGTAAACACAATCTGTGTAATTCATTTGTAAGCGATAGTCATGGGAATTGACGGTACCAGTAAAGTCCAGGTCAGGACACTTTCAAGGTCCTGTACAACTCCAAGACAATAGATCTCATATTTGTATTGTGCACATAGTGTTAATAAGGAAGGCCAGTAATTTGAGGTTTCATGATAATACTCTTATGTGTCTTGTAGTACTTCATGGCAAGAGTAGATCCACAGAAAACCTTCCCGTCACTGGGCAAGTAAGCACATCAGGATCCTGCCTCAGGTTCACAAATTTAAAAAAAATTACTCACCCTGTTGACTATGTGTGTCAACAGTTTCAGCACTTTAAAGTAAATAATTTAAATTAGCAAGAGTCTTCAGCTTCTTGATCCAGAAACTCTTACAGGATGCCTCTAAGGGATCCATAAAAGGCAGTTAAGGAGAGCAAAGTTATTGCTGATAGTGTTCTGGTTTTAGGAGAAAACCACAAGCTGTAAAAATGTTGACAGCTACCAAAAAGACATTTGTTTTTGTATCCTTACCTAGCAAACAAGTGATGGAAAATAATGGTGCATAAATTACAGTTGTCCAGAGGGCAAACACAGATTTGACCAATGAATTGTGTATACTGTAAAAATTCGGTGACCAATGAATTCCCAGGCTAAATAAATCCTAATGGGACAAACTGTAAAAATGCATAACTTCTGTGACTTTCTGTCTTGTTGGATTCAATCAGAATAGGTAGCATTATCATGGCAACTAATCCTTCAGTGCCAGGCTCACAGAGTTAACTGCAGAAGACCTTATTCAGTCCTTGTTTGGGCAAAATTCCATTTGCTCCACAGGAGTTTGGCTGAAGAGTCTGGGATTCAAGAGGCAATGTTTATGAGTTATACGGGAAAATAGCTGAAATAGCAATCTTTGCAGCCCTTCCTAATGGACTAATATATTTTTCAAGCAGCTGGAAGATTTTCTATAATCCCTCCAAGCACTTAATTTCAGGTTTACAATTATGGCTTCCAATAAATGACTGAAGTTTCTTTCAATTTAGCACCTCAACAAGGTGCCTTAATGAGCTCTGCAAGAGGGCTCACACAAGTTGCAACAGGAAGACGAACAACCACTTGCTTTAGGCACAGAACAGCTGCTTTAGGCACCAGAAACATCTGGTCTGTGGTGAAGAACTGCTCCCGAAGCCTCTCCCCAGTTAGAGAAGATACTACACCCTCAGTACAAGGTTATGCTAGTTAGGACATTATCCCTCTTCTGTCATGTCTCCCTCAATATTTTCTGCCTGCCTGCCCCCTCAGAAAGGATGGGAGGGGGCATAGACACTTCATCTGTTAAATCTGTTGGTGAGGTTGAGACGCATGAAAATCTGATCCATACTGAAAAACTGTTTTAGAAATGATAGACTGAGTAGGAGAATTTCTCTTGCATAGTTTGGTACTGCCTACCAAAAAGAGTGGAAGCTAGTTTCATTCCTAGAATATACCTCCATGTTTTCATTACTTCTTTTTTTTTTTTTTTTAAATACAGGATTCAAGGATATTTTTATTTAGTTAAGACTTATGTATAGTTTCAATTCCAGTTTGAGAAAGGTTCTTTCTTTCCTTCCCAGAAAAAATGATGGTGTAATATTTCTAATACCCAACCTGCAAAGTGCTGACTATTCTCAACTCTCTGTGGCTACTGGTATATATCATGTCCTGCCAGTATGAAGATGTCATTATTTTCTCGGTAGACTATTTCCTTCTGTTTGGTGTGTATACTGACAAGCTGAACCATGAACTGACATGTAGCCTACAATTATGCAATTTCCATTTTGGAAGCAGATACCAGCAATATAGAAAAGAATGCTTAATGCACTTCACTTCTCTACTGCTTTATTCCAAACTGTTATTGTGGCATAAAATGTCAATTTGTGTTTGGAGCAAGTTACAATCCAGTGCAAGACTTCTTACTGCCATGTAGGAATAGGAACAGTGATGTAGATAAGTATCATTTCCAAGATCTGTTTGGCATGGAACTTGCTGCTTCTGTCTGGCTTGATGAAGGAACTATGTGAGCTTATCTGACAATTAACTGTATCAGCTAGCTAATAAAAGATACTACCTCTCCTGAAAAAACTGGCTTTTTGTAATAGATATGCACAATGGAAGAGCTAGAATTGCATGTAAACTTATCCAGATGAGTCCTTCATTTTACTGACCATAGCAACAGGTGCTGTAAAAACAAAAGCTTTATATTCTGCAAATGCATTTTTGTTTCATTTGATGATGTATAGCAGAGGACAATATAGATTTTAAAAAGCTGTGGGTATTAACAAAGTTCAGGCCACAACACGATCCACTGGAAGACAGGGCGCCCAAGACAGGGAGCCTAAGACACTGGTTCACCTTCTTGTGGAATCCCTAATCTCTTTGAACTCTCTTCCAGGAAAATAATGCCCATGTACAAGACAGAAAACATGATTTCCAGAGATGCAGTTAGTTTTCCATACAGAAAGATACTTTTAAGGCTTTCCTTGCACTATCTTCTCTTGTGAAAAGGAAGGGAGCAAGACTAAATGTTATTACTGCTTGTTCTGCCAATAATAATTCTGTGAGGAACTGAGAGGAGCTAAACACTTGCAAGACTGCTTTATTCCTACTCCTTGGTATTACAGAGTGTTAACATCAGGACAAAAAGTTACAAAAATTCCTGGAATTAGGAACTGCTCTGTTAGCCCTCTTAGCTGCTTTTACATGTACTTTCCTTTTTCTTCATACTTTTATCTGGATCTCCCAGGAGAGACCGAAGGGACCTTTGTCTGGACTGTATAACTCCTATACTAAGAGAGTTATTTTTAAAGCTATACTCTGAGAGTTCATGTTTTCTATTTAAAGGGTCCTTGAGAAATGCCTAGCTTTGATCTTACATGAACCATTAATTTTTACTAAGATATTATCTTTATCTGACGCTTCCCATCTCTTAAGCATGTCTGGGGAATCAGTATGATCGAACACAGTGATCACACTATATATTCATTTGGGAATGTGGATATTATCTCAGAGATGAAAGCATAGGAACGCTACGCCTGTACTTACATTCTGTACTTCTGCTTTACTCGCAGTAACCAGCTGCAATGATTCACACGGTAGTGCAGTCTTGCATAATTGCCTTTGAGTTGCTGGACACTCAGAATGTTCTTTTCCTCCAGCTCCTCTCTTTCTTTGTAGGTTTTCCAACTTCGATCCTGAGCTTTGCATAACAAATCTGAGAGGAAAAAAACTCACATGGGTGTCTCTGGAAATGACTGTGATTCATTATTTGCAGCTGTTTTGTTCTTGGACATCTGTGTTTGGGCAGGACTAAACACAAGACTTTCTAACAGCATTTGAATTCCCTGAATTCAGCTATTCTCCCTGTAAGGCTGAATGAAAACTGTTCCCTCAGGCTGTATCCTGGCACATGTAGGAATCCCCTAGGAACCCTGGTCTCCCCTTGGACCATTCAAGCCTGGTTGATACTAAACAAAGATTTGGCAGTGACTGAAAGTCTTTTTGACAATATCATGGGTAATATAAAGAAAACTGAACACCTGGGTATGGTTGTGCTAAATCAGAGTTGAAATGTGTTGATGTGGAAGCTGCTGTGTTCCTGTCCGGGGAATTAGAGGTACACAGCCCCTTCTGAGGTGACAGCCAGAAGACTGTGGCTCCAAGTCTAGCTTTCTGACATGGCCTGAGAGAGCAAAGATTGTTTTTTGTTTAGCAAAACCAGTGGTAAGCATTCTTACCTTGCCCACTTCTCACTAGTCTTGTGCTCCTGAAAGCTACATTGTCTCTTAGAATCCAAAGGGGAAAAAAAAATGGCTCCTGTGGAATCACAAGTTGATGTTAAATACAACCGTTCCACAGAAGGCCAGACATTGATTCTTCCTTGGAATTTAATTTAATGGAGATAGAGAAGGAAAGAAATATCAGAATTTTAAACAAGAATGCAGATGTCGGCAATTGTGTGTCACCATATGATGGAAGGTTGGCAAAAATTTAGTCCAGATGGGCTCTTCTTCCCTTGACTATATTTCCAGTAATAATAAAACGATCCACTCCTTTATGAAAGGTCTCATTGCCAGCTTCTTTTATGCAGTGTTATAAAATTAGCTTCAAGAGGAGAATGTGAGTGACTTTTCTATGGATGTGTGGAGTTGCTCATAGATTTTTTACTGAGACCCATTATCAAAGAAGTGTGACATACAAAGTAATGAATGATTGAATCTCACTGAAGGTGAGTAAGAGTTGGCAGTTCTGCATTGCTTCAAAATCTAAAGCCTAATGGGGCATCCTCTAGCAAGAATTCATGATAGCAATGCTGGATTCAAGGCTCTGTTGCCTAAGCTGACATTCTGCTCTGGCAGCAATCCCACTGCAATCTAAAACTCTTTGCAGAGAAATTGTTTTCCACTGAAAACGGGATCAGACAGTACCATGCTCCTACTGCAGACAAGAGTACAAACTGGTATTACATTTACAGACCACTGCTCCCTTTCTCCTGAGATACTTTTTGTGAACTGTGAGAAAACTTCAACCAACCTCACTAGAATAGTTTAAACAAACAATGATGTTGCACTCCTTGGTCTACCTTCATGATGCCATATACAGTAAGCTTTATAAGTAGGTATTTGACCACAGCTTTTCAACAGTGGTCTTCAGAAGTTAGATCTCTTGGGATCTGCTGTTTCAGGGAAGTCATGTATAGTAATGAAACAAGGTGAAGAGCAGGGGCCCTGCCAGCAGGGAACAACTCTACCAACTTCTTAATTTGCAGCAAATGTTGGTAAAGGACCACAAGATGAATCCCCAGAACAACTGCAGTAATAGTAAAAGAAATGTTTGTATCTGCTGGATGGAAAATTCAATGGCAAAATTTTTTGTATATGACCATCATTCAAAGAAACAGGCTCTGCACAACAGAAGACTCGAACAGATTATAGTAACTTAGGTCTTGATTGTGCTATGTATGAGCCTCACACTCAGGTCTTGCGTTCAGGTCTAGCCTATGCCTAAACAGATTAAATGCATTTTCCTCTGGGTCATTTTTAGAACTTGTCATTGCCATCTATCACCAGAATATAATTTTGCACTTAAAAACCCACTGCCTGAAATTTGCAGGTGGTTTCACTGTATTGGATGTCAGCAAAGAGTCCCTGAAAATGCCTAGAAGTCTTTCGATTGGGTGGAAGTTGTCTTTGTGTATTTTCTCGGACACCCAAGCATTTCAGTACAGTTAGGAACTCTTTACCTGGACAAACTTCTGTGCTGGAAAGAGTCCTAGCCAGTCTAGAGGTCATAGATTCACTATCATTTTTACCCCTTGAACAACAAGTAGGGAGGGGGACGGACAAAATGAGATTTATTTCATAACACGGCAGCTGGCAGATGTTTCCTGTGGTCTAACCCACATTTGGGTCTCCAACTAGAAAGGGATTGAACGTGATGTTACTAACTCCCTGTCAGCCACCCCACTCTGCCAAAAGCCAGTGGGAGCTAGACACCACAGACAACCTGATCCTGTCTGCTAGACTTTGGAGGGCAGTCTTTCAGAGAATGAATTAACACACAGCTAAGGTTTCAGGTGAGCAAAACTGTTCCAACAGCAGTTTTGGCTGCAGGAAGCACTGCAAATGCTCCTCTGAAAAAGGCATGCAGGACTGCAGGATCTCATCTCTAGGCACAGTTCCTTCAGGCGGTGCAAATTTGTCCGTGGAGTTTCAGGACTAGCATTTCCTGCTGGGGATGTGAAAGAGGCTGCAGCATCCAGGGCAGAGGCAGAGTCCTCCATTATAGCTTCCGATACAGCTGCTTGCTTACAGGAACCTAGCTCTTTGATCCTTTGTGTGATTTGAGCTGTGAGTCCAGTTGTTTCTTTTGCATGAACGTGACTCTCATTTTCCCAGCTTTTGCATTCTCCCCAGCTCTCTACACGTACATACTCAGCCCTACCCCCCTGTGTGTTTAATTGCAATCTTCATACCAGTGGCTTTCATTTATACACAGAAAATGCAGTCAGGCCTGAACACTGATGAAGCACTGTTATTAGAGGTGCAGGGTGGTGGTGTGCTATGGAGCAGCATTTCTCTTAGTAATGTGACAAGAGCACGTGACTGAAGCTAATGGATAAACCACATTCTTTGTGCCCTCTGGGAAGCTTAATAAAGAAAAGTGCATTTTAATTCTTAGAACCATCTTTGCATCATACTTGGGTGAGGCACTCACTTTGCACCTTTTTTTTTTTGTCACGTGGATCCGAAACTGGTTTCATTCTGTTAGTGCTAATCCTTTTAGGAACACTGAGATCCTGCTGGCTGAATCTCTGGCTAGTTCTGTTAATACAGTAGAGAAATGAGGTCTCTATTATCTTAATTTATTCTCATTACCATGCTTTTAGATGTTCTTGAAATGATAAATCTCTCTGAATTTTGATATACAGTGTTCTGTGGTCACTGGCTAAGGAGGTTCAGCTCTAATTTGACAAAGATACTCAAATCCCTTCCTAGCCAGAAAGGCTAGAGAGTAAAATATCTCTATATTAAAAGAAAAGCCAGTTTTGAGTTAATTAGTTGATGGTCTGCAATAACTCTACTGATTAGATCCTACTCTTCAGGAACATTTTTTCATCAATTTTATTTTTAAGGATATACAATTTTCCCCATGGGAAAATGAGCTCACTAAATCAGAGCCTCAGTCTTTATCTTTCTCTGGGAATGTCTTCAATTCCTCAGTGAATATTGAAAATAAAATGGTACCCCCTAACAAGACTAATTCAGGAGAAACTGGGAAGGCTTATAACTCCCTCTTAGAAAGCAGGTCAGATCCAGCAGCCGTTACTCAATGTTTTGCTCCATCCATACCCAGGCTTCAGTGTTTTTTTCCCTTTGGCATTTTCTCCTTCTTTGCTTAAATACGGTGTTGAAGGGCCAGGCTGCTACTGAAACTGCAGAGAGAAACCTCCATAATTACAAAGACACCTATCACATTAAATTTCAAGTATCAATTTTTTTTAAAAAAAGGTTTTCCAGTAAAAAGTACAGTGATGAGCAAATACCACGTTTTAGCTGTAACCCTCATGCTCCTATATCAGAGTGAGATAAATTATCAGATTCTATGTTGCAATATGATTTTATCTCCCAATCGCCTATCAAATAGACTACTGTACATCAAAGTACATTGTATAATAAGGCTGCCATTGAACTGGAATGAGGGCAAGCTGCCATGCTTTATTAATGTTGCTGCTGAAACTAAAATAGAAGTATAAAAGCCAGATTCTACCATGTGTGCTCAGTCTATGCTGGGAGGTAAGATGCCAGAGGGGCCGTTCAGGCTATGGACTCTGCTGCTGGAGAGATTTTTAAACTTCAGCACCTTCATCTCCAGAGGAGGTTGCAGAAGAAGCATAAGAAGTTAAGACAACAGGAAAGGTCATGTTGGCTTTTCCGGGAGTGTCTGGAGGTGCAAGACTGTAGATAGTTTATGTGGCCATTGATCTAAATGGAACGGAGTTTCGTCTGTATGTGTCTTTAATGTATCTTGTTTAATATAATTAGGTCTGAATCAGCATTTGGCTAATAGGTAAGAACCTCACTTTGCACCTTTCCGGCATGCTAAATCTATGGCATTGTAGCACAGCCTGGAAGTGTGTTTGTCACAGCCCTTGGCAGCCCTTGGCTATAGACAACTACAGCCTCTGTGTTTTGTATCTGTAAGATAAAGTTCACCATGCAAACCTATCACTTACTACAGTGACAGCTGTATCTAAATAATGAGAAAAAACTGGTTTCTGCTTTCAATTGCTTTTGCACAGCGCTTCCTCTCTTTCCCAGGATTTGTCAGGCTGCAGCTCGAACAAGAATCTGACCCTGAGATCTGCGCTGGGGAAGATTTGCAGCTCTTTAGTTTAGAGCAAAAATAGATAATATTTCTGCTTCATATTTATAATCAAGGAGCATCTATCCCAAGTACTGTTTTACTACTTTGGATGGCAAATGCATAACATTTGATAGTTTTAGGGTTTCTGTGAATGAGCGTCCAATCAAGAACTGTTTTTTCAAGCTAAGCACAATAGAGGCGTGGAAGAGCAACTGTAAGAAATTCACAGAAATAAGATGTTTTCTCCAAAACCTACTTTAAATGCTTTGTGTATATGCTCAAGGTGGTCGGTAAAAACATACAGATGGACCAAATCCTTGTCCCACTGAAGTAAACTCCCATTATACTGGTAAAATTTGGTGTTGCCAGTGACTTTTATCAGGGCAACTTCATCAATATTTACTTAGTAGAACTATACACCAGAGAATTTTTCAAGGCATCCAGAGCTCCCTTCTTCCTTCTGCTAGGCCACTTAGCCCAGCTGCCATTTTAGCAATTCTTCCTAGAGTGGGTTTGGCAAGACAAAAGCATTACCGAGTGTACCAAGAAGAATAAAAACAGCAAGTGTACAACATCACACCAGAAAAGCTGCAGAGCTAAAGAAGATGCTAGCTTCAAAATTTTTAGCAAATATTACAAAACTCTGTCCACTCAAGTGAGGACTATGAGAAGGATATGATACTACAAAAACAAAAAATATTGTGTTTTTTTTTTTTTTAATAAGCTGAAGAGTTAAAGCAGGTTTTTGTTTGTTTGTTTGTTTTAATATTGCCTGGTAATCTGTAAAGTTTTGAGGACATTGACTTCCTTGACAATTAGAACAGTGAATTTGTAAAAAAGATGCTATTCTTTGCTGTAGAACTTTTGCAGCATTTCTGATTTCCATGATTTCTAATAAGAAATTTCTGACAGGAAAATTGTTTTTGCTGGTGTAGTCTGTAAATTATTTTCTACTTTTTTAGTAAATATGGTATCCTTTATAAAGAACACTATGATTGCTATTGCATTTATCTTAGCATGCAATAAAATGTCTAGTATAGAAGTGGTTCTACCCATGAAGAACGGCATATATTTAAATTTATGTTCTGCATTATATGAAACAAAAAGATATTTACTCATTACTATTAAATGAAAACTATCTAACAGTCCTTTATCAGTCCAGCTTGGCATTACATGCCCCTAATATTCTAAAGTGAATGGTTAAATCCAGTATGAACCCAGTACTTACAGTGCAAAGAAGCATCAGTATCAGAGCACAGGCACTGTCACATGCAGCAGCTCTCCTGCAGGAGGGTGGCATGGGGCTGCCAGACTCAGCAGCAGGGAGAATTTGCTTACAGTAGGCCAGAAGTCATTTTTGGACATTTGGACATCATTTCTGGGTAGAAAAACAATACGCTTTCTGGAGCATCTGTATGTATAATAGACATCTTTCTTTCTGGTGTTGTACTCTTTTATTAAGCAGTGGGAAGTATCCTGATAGTTCACTTTGCCTCAGAAATGGAGGTGATACTGAGGATTAAACACAAGGCTCCATCACAAAAAAAAATCGTATTCCATGAGCAAGTTGCATCCTTTATTAAACACAGATGCTAATTTTCCTAGGAACAATACTAACACTGAGATTAAATCCTTGCTCATATACAATCCCTTCTACATTATACCAATTATTGGAATTCATCAGCAGTCCGGCTTACTGATGGAGAATATTAAGCTCTTACAAGTAATGCTTCAGCTTAGGCACTTGTCATCTCAAGAAGCTATTTTGTTCTCCCAAAAGTGTTTAAACAAAGGAAACTCAAGAAGTTTAAGCGGAAGGTATTGTGCCAATTCTCTGTGGTAACTGCTGGGACTAAGTTGATAGGACCCTGCCCACAGATGCCTAGCAACATATACCCATGCTTATGGTACTGTTCTCAGTAAGTTTGTCGCGGGCTTAATTGCACTCTCAAAGCAAAATAACACTGCTTGCTTATATCCGAGGGTTCAGGATTCAGGCATTTCCAAACAGCTACAGGTAATTAACTTGTCTGCAGTAGAGCATTAAGTAGATCAGAGCTTTTTTGTAATCCCAAACCATTAGGTTTATTAGTATTGTATGACAAACAGATGTCAGATTCATGGTCAATGTCCGACCAACAGTGACACTTAGGCTGGCATAGTGCTGTTGCAATGTAAAAATGATGGGGAACTTTTGGGTAGTAAAGGTCGATATAATGCCAGCATCAGTAGAAATCATGCCATGGTGCATTACTGTAGTGTAGTGAATTTAAGTAAAAAGTACTTGTTTTTCAAAACAGTATATTTAGGAGGAGAGACTGTAGCGATACTTTTGAACTACAAAATATAATGTGCAAGGTGTTTTACTTACTATTTCTTCTTATTTATGGAATGAAAAATGTGTTACAAGAATGTTCCTCTATGGAATGATCAAATCCTTCAATGAGAATGATGCTAAGCTAAACATGTGAAAGGCTATAGCATAACTGCACAGATGTCCAGGTGGGATACTGGCGTGTAACATACGAACACCATGTCACAGTCTTGTGAGCATGAGTTTGGGATAGCCCTGAAAGGGGCAAATGGCTAAGTTGTAGTGGACCTAGCCAGGTAATGGGACACATGGTCATCTAATGCTGTTTTTGTTAGAAAAACTGTCTTCTCTTCAGAGATACTCACTTTTTGAACTCTTCTGGCAACCAGTCAGCCTTGCAACACAGAAGGTTGGCATCGCAGGTAGCTGCAACACCCATCTCTGGCTATTCCCGCGATAAGCCTGCTTGCCAGCAGGCATCATCCCTGAATTGATTCTGGACACTCCTGTACTTCTGTGTCACCTAGGGCCAACCGGAAGTTTGGTGTCTGCCAACATACACCACAACGATTTTTCTCTCACTAAAAAAATAGAAAACATAAGTATCAGAGACAGCAGTTTTGTCTACTGGTATAATCTTTAATTGTAGCTGCAATACAGGTTTTATATGTTGGGCTGATTTGTTTGTACTTTTCTGCTTTCTTTATATTACAACAGGGGCATAATTAGAGGGCTAAATATTTTTAAAATCCCTAATAAACAGATAATTACTAAAAATTCAGGTGTTTAGTCCTTCAGACATTTTTGCCTGGACACTATGCTTCACCTCACACATTTCCAAGAATGATGCTAAGTGCTGTATGTAGATCCTAAGTGACAGTATGGTGGAGCCTGGTGCCATACCCCTTTCATATTTTCAGTATCCATCATAGGATGCTATTTATCTATCATACATTAGCATCAAAATTTTATCTTATCCACCTAGGGTTACGAGGGTCATTGGCTAAGCAGTAGGAATAATTAGGTACTTTTCAGTTCAGCAGAAATTAAGACTGACTCATCCACTTCATTTTTATTGCTGTTCCTCCCTGCCTTATCACTGTTCTTGCCCCATAATATTTTTTCAAGAGGCATTTGGAAAACACTGTCAATAATATGCAGTAACTTTTAGTTAGCCCTGAAGTGGTCAGGCAGTTGGACTTGATGATTTTTGTAGGTTCCTTCCAACTCAACTATTATTCTAATTTCCTTTGTTTAGCTTGGAAAGAAATGTTATATTTTTCAGTCTCTTACAGAAAATAAGAAATAGGAATGAAGTGTTAGATTCACACCATTGCTTCCCGTTTCCAGTAGTGGGAAAGGTCCCATTTCAACTGTTGTCTCTGTCAGCTGTATTTTACCCTCTATCTTCCAGGATAATGTCTCAACATTGGGTAATTATTGCTCAGTAAATATTTGTTTGTTTCATGCAAAGTGGGACCAGGAAAAGTGGAAGGATGCCTGCTGCTTGTTGGGAGGCTCAAGGTCGTCAGTGTCTGGATATCAGCTGGACCTGTTCTAGTCTGGGTTTACTTACTGAAGAAAGAACAGTTTAAAAAAATGCATGCTGACAGTTTAGCATCTTCAAACATGCTGGCTGAGACATTTTCTGGGAGGAGGGAAGACCAGAAAATCCTATCTGCATCTCCCATATCCTAACTCACCAATCTAGTCATCAGGCGGTGCTCTCTTTCACCGTGAAAGTAATGCTGAAAATGTTTCTTTTCCTTGCACAGAAAGTACTTGCTGAGTTGGGCACATATCTGCAGACGTTTTAGGATGGCTGAAATGCCAGATTTTGGTGAACAAACTCTGCTTGCACAGACTGCACCCAGCTGAAGTCATGAGCCTCTTTCAGTCTACACAGGCTCAGTTGCTCCACTGCTTATGAGCAAAGTGTCTCCTTTCAGAGGCAGACCTCCCAGGATGGGGAGATGGGCAGTGCTGGGGTGTGTTTGGTGCCTTACTCTGGTAACCCCATGATCAAGCCAGCAGATCTGAGTCAGAACTTGGCCCTTCCTCAAGTCCTTGCAAGGATCTGCTGACCTTGCTCAGCCATGGACACATTATGCTTCACCTGGAGGAACCATGAAATGGACTGCTGCCACTACGAGATACCTCTGCTTCCGGAGGAGACCATATCTGCTGGTAGCCCTTACTCAACTCAATTATAAACCAGTCTGACATTCTTTCATGTATCATGTGGGTCCTGAGTGAGGAACACATTTTAACGTTGCAACTCAGAAAGGGCCTCCAGAATTAAAAACAGTCTCACGTAACTCATGAGGACTCCTGAAATGCTTCTACTCTTCTTTTACTCATTCCATTTTGTTGCCTCTCTTCCCTCCACTGCACCTTCTGCACACCTGGCTGTTAAAAACAGACATGCGTTAAGTGCAGATATGTTTAATGCTGTCTAGACAAGCACCCTATTAAGCTGGGCTGGGGCAGCAGTTGCCATAGTGATGAACAAATAAGGTCTTGCAGCTGAAAACAAGGTAGTGGGAAATTCATACTTTTTGTACAATAGAGTGGCAATGTCAGAGTGAATTTGCAGTATGAGAAATGGCTACTGTCTGTTAATAGTTAACAGAAGAGCCATAAATAGAAAGTGATACAGTTGGTTAAGGGCTAGACCTTTGCGTTTCACAATGAAGGTGAAAACTCTGAGTTATGAGAAAATAGCCTTTAAAATGCTCCTAAATGGAAAGAAGAGCACGTTTGTGGTACCTCTGTTTCTGTTTGGTATAAAGCACGGCCTTGTATCATGTGCTGCTTTTACTTTAACATTTGAAGTTTACTCTAAAGTTTTAGCTTAACAGGTGGTAGCTTTTCACTGTTAGAGAGGTCCAGAAAGCCCTCTTCAATTTTCACACCATTTCTGACTGAAACAGCAGTGCAAGGGAATTGCTGGAGTAGGCTCCGAAAGAAACCATGAGGTTTTCTCTCCACAGCAAAGGCCCACGTGAAAAATCCTCCCCCTTTTCTCTCTATGCCATAAGACAAAGACACCTCTCACTTCTCGTGGAAGACATTAAGCCACAGCAATCCACTTGTGGGGTGCCAGAGGGAGGGAAAAAGGCCTCTGAGCATCAGGCAACGCTTGCGCCCGCTCCCAGCCGCCCCCCAGGCACTGCAGGCCTCCCACCATGCACACCCGCCTCTCGCCTCACGCGGCGGCGTGGGGTCCATTACCAACCCTGTCTGCTTGTAAAGGAACCCAGGTGCAGCTGAATGGTGCTTGACGTCGTGTGTTTGCTACACAAAGTGTTTTTATTTTCATCTGAAGCTCCTGAAATTTGCTTCATTGAAGAGAAAAATGTTCCAACCTAATTGTGCTCGGAGGTAATAAAGCAAGGAAGTAGTATTTCAGATGATATTATGACATGTTTATGAGTTCCTTTTCTCTTTATCTCTTTTATATAATTTTTATATCGGACTTTTAGACATAGTCAAGCTGTGTATATCTATGTATATGTTAATGTACACAAGAAAGTCTGTGAGCTCTAAGATATAAAAGAAATATTTTCCTCACAGAGCAAGTTCAAAAAAATACTTAATTACTGTACTTAGTATGAGTCCCAATTTTTTCATCCACAAAGTGGAATTTTTCTTGATTTCCGAAGCAGGCAGAAGTGGGCTTACATGTTTCAGGAGCAAAAATACAAATAGAAGCCCAGAAACTCCTCTTACTAAGGTGTATGCCCCACCTCATTTTTCCTTGTCTACTTCAAAGGATATGAACAAGCTGAGCATTTCTGGAAATTTCACTTCAAAATAGGACTCATAGGGATGATAAGTCACTTTCCAGGCAACAGTCTGACAATTAAATAGATTGGGTTAGACCACTCAATCTTAATTATATTTACAAATATTTTAGAGCTAAAACAATAAAAATTAGCAAAAGTATTTATGATGATTATTACTACATACGGATAAATACCAATGTTTTCTCAGCCACAGTTGTCGTTTTCAGTAATGTTTGGTTGCTGACTGGGACGAAACACTCTCTTTGATAGATTACTCTTTCCACCAAGTTCTGAGGTTAACTTTTTTCCAGAGGCAAAAGTTACCTATTTTGGTTTGCACTTAAGAACTTTTGTGGGTGGAGTGAGATGTGCCGAAACAACTACAACTTACCCTTACCCCTACCCTACCCAACTTATAGCAAAGGCAGTATTTTTGCCAGTATAACATAAACTATGTCCTTAAGAAGTAGAACTTGAAAAACTTCTGTGACGGGATAATTAAATCTATAAAAATTCTTCTGCTGCAAAAGCATTGTTGATTAGATACGTACACGCTTTCCTGGCTCCTTGCCGATATAGTTATGTGGGTAAAACCTGCTGGTGTGGCCCATAGCTTAACACCGAACGTGTACAGAGAGAACTGAGACCTAGCACTCCTGCTTGCTTACACTGCTACAGGGTTAGACAAACCCAGACATTAAGGACATTTCCCTCAGGAGTTTGTTAAAAGAATTTGGTCAGTGATCCTACTGAACTGTAAATACCCAGGTTAGTAATGTCGTAATGCTTGTAGGCATTTTGCTGTTACTGAGGATATATCCGTCTTCTTTGCAAGAATGAACTTCTTAAGTAGTGCAATACCTACCGCTATGATTTCCAATAAATGTCCCTTTTCAAGGATTATCTCCATCATTGTGAGGAGTGAACACTGGAGGAAGTTTTGGATTATATATTTACAGTATATATATGTAAGCTTCATTTTCATGGCCTCAGAGACTCTGATTTTTGAAGCTGTTCTCAATCCAGTTTTGTGCAAAATGGGAAACAACATCTGTGTAAATGCCCCATTTTTGACCTATGTTAAGATTTTTCCGAACTCATAAAAACTGTCAAGTCTTTATGCATGCCGCTGATTTCAGCATGTTACTAAATCTGAACATGTTTTGACACAGTAGTATTATAGGTACACTTGGTTTTTCTATGTATTCATAGGCACATTTCTCAGAATATGCATATTTACAGAAGTACTTACAGTTTGTTGGTGTGTTTGACTTATCTTTACTAGAATTTATAGTCTTTTAAATGATCCTTCCCTTCCCTTCCCTTCCCTTCCCTTCCCTTTCTTCTAAGACTCAGACTCTAATTTATTACAGCCTAAACTTTCTAAATTGATTTAAATCTTTTCTCAGCAGAAATGGAAATAAAAACCAATACATTTTGATTAACCTATCATAACACAAAAGTTTCTACATAATTTCTACCAAGTTTCTAACAAGTCTTCAAAAGAATTGCTAATAAAGAAATCATAATTTTCTCCAGCCTACACTATTTTCAGGTAGGTTTTCCATCTGCTTGAATAACCTATTTTGGAAATTAGTTTATTTTGCTTGCAGTTTTGCTTCACTTTGCAGACAGCAAAGAAGAGCTCTCTCAGGTGTGTAAAATGTAGTGATTGCTAGAAGCTTTATCCCAAATGATCAAAGTCAATAGGAATCTGGCCAGCTTAAATGAGTTTTGGACTAGGTCCAAGGTGAAACATAAATGATTCACTAGAAGAGCTTCACAGTCTTACTGAGTACCTTCTGTGTACACTTGAGGAAGGTATCATAGTTCCTGTGTATTCCTGCCATGGTGGCTGGTTTATCCCAACACCGATACTACTACCAGAAACGGTATGTAATAAGTCTGAAGACAAGTTTTTCTGGGTTGTTTCATTTAGCGCTGATTTGTTTCTCAGAGAAGAAGAAAAGAAACAGAAATTTGCTTCAGGAAAACACAAGTATAATATACACTTCCTAAAACACAGGGTGACTGCATGTAAATCAGTGATTACAGCTGAGACCTTTGCTTCCTAAAAACTCATGTGACATGTTTTACATAGAATCGCTTATATATCTTTCTGTTGACTTTTCTGAGGAGTCTATTCAATATGTGATTTTTCTCCTCTACGGCAGTGCACAGATGTGCACAGTGTGCTCAGCCTTGTGTTCGTGACCAGCTCTTGGGTTCTGGAAGTCGTAACCCAGAAAAAGAGTGGTGGAGAGACTGATGTATTGTAAAAACTTCACCTTCAGTTCTGGAAGCAAGGCAGTCCATGTAATAGCGGATGTCTTAGAAATAACTCTCCAGCTGTGGCATCATTCCCATTTTCTACATGATACTTTCCCACTCTTGTACCTTTTCTCCCTGCCCTTAAATGGTTTTTAATAAGAAAAAGAGAAATAAGCAGTGTTTCAGTTTCCTGAAAAGCTTGAGAGAAGGAACGAAGAGTGAAACTGCGAAAAGCAGGAGCAGGAGAAAATGACAGAGAAATGAACCTCCTGGGTTACTGAGCCCAGCCTTTCACTTTAACAGGTACCACAACATACAAGCTCTTTCAGAAATGTATCAAACTCTTTATTAAATGTTGGTGATGTCCTTTACTACCAACATGTCTAAGGAAAAGGCTGTTCCACTTGCGTTCACTCCTAGCACATTTCTAGCTACATCTTCTCCAGCTTGCCATTTGCCATTTCAGAGAGTGCCCTAAACAGGAAGGCTGTGAGCAGCTCTTCTCCACAGCAGTAAAAATGCTGTCCTGTAGTGGAAATGACCTCCTACCTCTCGCTTGCTCTGTCTCTTTAACCTTCATCTCCAGTTTTCGGTCATTCTGAAGGTGAGCTGTTCCATTAAGGTAAGCTGTAACTTATTTGAGTCACAGCAGTGAGCTTTTCCAAAATTGTACCTAATTTGTAGAAACAACTCTGAAAATCATCTTTCTCTTTCATCTGCTTAGAGATGGCTAATGCTTGTTGTGGTTGACAATGGTTCTTGCACGATTTGATTTTTTTTTTTTTTTTTTGTCTAGAGAAGCTCCAAAAAGATCAGTTCTCTCTTCTGACATTAGAACTAGTGTCTGTCTCATCTGCAGTGTGAGGAGTTTCTTGTTGAACTACAGAGTCTTGGAACAAAACAGGTAACTCAAAGTCCTGAAGTTGCCTAAAAATATTTCAAAAGCCTACAGATCACATAGGCTTCAGATAACATGAGTTAATACAAGTCGTAAAATTTATGAAATATTGTAATATTGCTTGACAATATACATATATATATTTTCATCTATTGGCTGATACAAGCATGAGCTCTCATTCTGCTGCCATACTGGAGTTATGGTTCTGCCATGGTTTGTTTCCTTTGCCCATTGTAAAATGGATGTGATGTCTTAGGATTGAATAATAAATCAAATGAGAAGATGGAGTCAGGCTCTTCACAGTGGCGCATGTGAAGAGGACGAGAGACAGCAGGCATGAGTTGAAATGTGCAGTTCAGACTGGATCTAAGAAAAAAACTTTTTCCCCATGAGGACTGTCAAGTGCTGCAACAGGTTGCCCAGAGAGGTTGTGCGGTCTCTTGTTCTTGGTGGTTATCAAGCCCTGTCTGTACAAGGGGCTTGAAACTCTTCAAGAGCAACCCTCTCTGACCTCAGAGCTGACTCTGAGTAGGAGGACAGCCTACAGACCTCCCAAGGACCCTTCCAGTCTGAATTATTTTGTGAATCTATGACCTGAAATAAAAATAACCATACAGGTTGCCACAATTTCAAAGCTATGAAACAATCTACTTTCACCAGCAAACAGACCCCTCTCCCTGCCAGGCTGGTAAGGTTATTGTTTAAATAGATGTGCCACACAACATTCCATGATGGACACATTATGAATGTGCCAACCAGTTGTTAAGTAAAGCAGTTTGCATGGCATGATCATTCTGTTACGAACATACACAGTCTGCTTGTGGATATTTCTGTTCTGGGAAATAAGAGCACTTTGTCATCATCTTATGGGCAAGAAATACGCAGGTAAGGAAAAATTTTTAGAGGAATCAAAACCTGCACAAATCCAGACCTTGCAGAAATTCAGATTTGTGAATTCTTACATGGAGGACATACTGAATCTCAGAAGTGGAGAAACCCAGTAGTTCTGTCCAGGCAAGAGGTGAAGTGCTGTGGTAAACACTATCTGAAGCCTTCAGTTCTTTTTAAAGAATAATTTAAAGCAAAATACATTGCAGACCTGCAGACTAAAGATGATAAAGGGCTGCAGAAGTGCACTAAGGTCACCCTTCTGGATAAGGCAGTCTCTTGGCTCATAAATATCATAAAGCATTTCAAGTCACCATGGTTACTTTAGAATTCAAGCTATAGTTATTATTCCAGTAAAATCCTGGGTCTGTGAACCACTCTGAGATAAGAATAATGAGCCTTTCATTAGTTGGGCAGAGATATATCATTCTACCTATCAGATTGCATAACTTCCATTTTATATGGGGGGAATTTGAGCTATGCAGATTATGTCTGAGCACCTGTGATTCTCAGGCAATTGGAAAGCAGAGACATGACTTGTTTTGCTGAAGATGAGACTAAGAGCTTGATTGAAAGCCCATTGAGTTCATCTGATACTGAACCATGCTACCAGACAGGAGTGTCACCATAGGCCAAGGCCCTAGGTAGCGTAGTTTAAAATACCCAGTACTTTTCCCCCTGCCATATATATATATATACATACACATAGAAAAATCCAGATTAAATGAGGAATATGAGGGGTGCATCTGTGAAAAATCAGTCTGTACTTAACCAGTGTGACCTGTAATGCATCTTGGAAAAACCATGCTCCTGCCAGGTGTTACCTTAAATGGTTACAACCTGTAAGGAGAAAAATCAGATGGAAAAGCCAAGAGTTCAGTTTGTTTGTTTAAAAATAAAAGTATTAAGATATTCTTTACTATTTATTCTTTCACATGTTATTTCTTAGATGCAGAAGGTTTCAAAGCAAAATGGATGCTTTTTCTTTTTCTTTTTTTTTTCAAATAAACTTTTGCCAAGCAACTTCGAAAAATATTACCCAGAACCTCTGAGCAATGCCGGAAAGAATGTGACTCCCGAAAAAATGTAACTATACTGTTACTGCTTTCAACTGATCTTAGAAAATCCACAGACTGCAACTCACTTTTAACTTTTAGAAGTAATTAAATGATCATTTTTATATTGTGATAGGTTTGAATGTTCTTATAAACTCATGACTTAACACACAGCATTTTTCTAGTCATCCTTAGGGTGCTTAAGTGAAAAGACATGGTTGTTAAACAGAAAAATGAGATTTCAATCTATACAATTTTAAATTGCTGTTGTGTGGAAGTACAAAGTCTGAATTTCACCATTAACCATTACTAGGGCAACAGACTATGATGATGAAAATTCAGGATTGTGACTTCACAACAGGATCAAACAGCACAATCTGAATAGTGGTGGAAAGCACTGATTTGAAAACAAATGGTAGCAGTAAAAGTTAAAGAAAACATACAACACTATGTATTCTGTGTTTATTTAAAACTTGGAAACAGGGCCTTTAATATGATAATACAGCAGTTCATGGTGTGTAGTGGAGTAACAGCAAAGGAGAATGAGACAGTCAGGAGCCATTATGAAAGACTAGTTGTATTGGGTTTACGTGGTAAAGGTTTGGTGGCAGGGGGGCCACAGGGGTGGCTTCTGTGAGAAGATTCCAGAAGCTGCCCCATGTCAGATAAGAGCCAGCTCCAGCCGGCTCCAAAAGGGACCCGCCGCTGGCCAGACCTGAGCCAATGAGCGACATTGTTTGCGCCTCTGGGAGAGCAGAGTTAAGAAAGGGGAAAAAACTGCTGCACAACAGCAGCTGGGAGAGAGGAGTGAGGAACAGCCCTGCGGACACCAAGCTCAGTGAAGAAGGAGGGCAGGAGGTGCTCCAGGCGCCGGAGCAGAAGTTCCCCTGCGGCCTGTGGTGAGGCCCATGGTGGAGCAGGCTGTCCCCCTGCAGCCCATGGGGTACCACATGGAGCAGATCTCCACGCTGCAGCCCGTGGAGGAGCCCACGGAGGAGCAGGTGGATGTGGCCTGAAGGAGGCTGCAGCCCATGGAGAGCCCCCGCAGGAGCAGGCTCCGGGCCGGACCTGTAGCCCGTGGAGAGGAGCCCACGCAGGAGCAGGTGATCCGGTGGGAGCTGCCACCCGTGGGGGACCCGTGCTGGAGCAGTTTGCTCCTGAAGGATGGACCCCATGGTACGGACCCATATTGGAGCAGCTCTTGAGGAGCTGCAGCCTGTGGGAAGCCCACACAGGACCCGTTCAGGAAGGACGGCATCCCGTGGGAGGGATCCCATGCTGGAGCAGGGGCAGAGTGACCACGAAGGAGCGGCAGAGACGCAGTGATATGGGCTGACCGCAGCCCCCATTCCCCGTTCCCCTGCGCTGCTCGGGGGGAGGAGGTAGAGGAGGGTGGATGGGGGGAAGGGGTTTTTAGTTTGCTTTTAGTTTCTCACTGCTCTAGTTTGCTAGTTATAGTAATAAATTATATTAATCTCCCTATGTTGAGTCTGTTTTGCCCATGACGATAATTAGTGAGTAACCTGCTTGTCCTTATCTCAGCCCTTGAGCCTTTGTCCATCGTATTTTCTCCCCCTGTTCCTTTGAGGAGGGGGAGTAAGTGAGCGGTTGTGGTGGAGGTCGGCTGTTTAGCTGGGTAAAACCACCACACTAGTGGTTATGTGTCCCTCCAGCACCATTCTGAAAGGGCCTTCTCAACTAGTCTGTGTTGGTTTTTAGTCCACCACATTTTTATTGTGTCAGGAAGTGAGAATGTCAGTTACTCCTGACCATACTAAAGGCACTAAGTGATATAGGTGTCCGTCTGCTATGAACTAAGCTTGATCCACCAAGTCTTTCATGCACAGCTGATAACCATTCATCAGATGACAGTCTGGTTAGATTCAAGAAGAGTGGTATACTGAAGACCTCCATAACCTATGGTTAAATATTAGACTTTGCTACTTGGTTGAATTTTTGCCCTTTCTCTCTCTTCATCCTCTCTGCCTTTCAAATTGCCTCTTTTTTTTTCCCAGGAGCAGAAAACTTGCTTTAAAGTACAGCAATTTGGCCTTAGGCATGAACATGACCAAATGCAGATATTTAATAGTTAACTCCTAATAGTTCAAGCAAAGGGAGGTTTGTACATTCTTATTATAAGACATCCTTATCAGTCTGCACTGATTGAACAAAACTAAAAGTGCCAGACATCACACAGATAAATGGAGTCAGTATACCAGTTTTCAGGTGGGATAGAAAGCTATTCAATTAAATGAACAGAACATTTTAATCATATAAAAGGTACTGAATTGACTCACAATATTCAAAAACAGCTCTTCAATATCATCTTTGCATCCTATCTTGGTGCAATACCCCACTGAATCTTAGAATGGAAATCTCCAAGGAGGGAGATTACACAACCTCTCTGGGCAACCTGTGCCCGTGCTCTGGCACCACTACAGTGAAGTGTTTCCTGATGTTCAGAGAGAATGAACCTCCTGTGTTCCAGTTTGTGCCGATTGCCTCTTGTCATGGCACTGGGCACCACTGAAAAGAGCCTGGCTCCATCCTCTTTGCACCCTCCCTGCACATATTTATAGACATTGATGAGATTCCCCATGAGCCTCCTCTTCTCAAGGCTGAACAGTCCCAGCTCTCTCAGCCTCTCCTCACAGGAGAGGTGCTTCTGTCCCTTCATCATCTTGGTGGCCCTTCACTGGTAGCTCCATATCTCTCTTGTACTGGGGGAGCCCAGAACTGGACCCAGCACATCAGCTGTAGCCTCTCCAGTGCTGAGGGGAAGCATCACCTCTCTCCACCTGCCAGAAATGCTTTGCCTAATGCAGCCCAGGACACCATTAGCTTTCTTCGTGGCAAGTGCACATTTCTAGCTCATATTCAACGTAGTGTCCACCAAGACGTCTAGGGCCTTTTCTGCCAAGCTGCTTTCCAGCTGGGTGACCCCAGCATGTCCTGGTGCCTGGGGTTGTTCCTCCGCAGGTGCAGGACTTTGCACTTCCCCTTGCTGAACTTCATAAGGTTCCTGTAAGCCCATTTCTCCAGCCTGTTGAGGTCCCTCTGGATGGCAGCATGAACTCCTGCTGTATCACCCGCTCCTCCCAGTTTTGTTTCATCTGCAAACTCGCTGAGGCTACACTCAGCCCCGTCATGAACATCATTAATGAAGATGTCGAACAGTATAATATTACAGAACAAGAGAATATTACATGATACTATAGAGAAATGTGACTGAATGTAACCCTTCAGATCTCATAACCTCTTTGCCTGTTCACTTCAGCAGTTACAAACCATTCTTTACTCCAGTAAAGGCATTGAGCCAAAATTCTTCAGATTCTAATCTATTGTGTCAGTGTTTTATCAAAAGATCAACTTGATTAATTTGAAATGCTTTGCAAAGTATTTCAGTAGTTAGTTCAGTCACCACATGTTTTCTTTGAAGAAAATAATGAAAGTGCACTAAGTTGGACAACACAAAGCATAACATGGTACTCTAAGGGACACAGCCATTTCACGGTTACAACACTGACATCACTACAGTAGCAAGAGCGGTAGAGCGTGAGCACAGTGTTGGCATTGCACCCTTACAGTTAACTGCAATATCAAAAAAATTACAGCCTTACCAATATAACCACAATGAAAAACGAAGGGCGCTATTTTGTGTAAAAATAAACATGCAAATATTTTTCAATATGATATGCAAATCTCAGTCTTTATATTGTTTCTGATACTGTCTGCATTGTAGTGTCAATGAACAGAACAACAGATAAAAATCTTTCTTTTTTTTGACAGCTTGAGGTCAGATTTTCAAACAAAAGGAAACAAACGAAAATCAGCAAATAACAAAAAGATATGACAGGGTCCTCACTGAATAGCTTGGTCAGTATTAAGTCTTAAAGTGGATTCTTCACGATTATGTATGGCATTCCAAGGCCCTAAAATCAGTAACTGGGCATGGAATCAGCTGGTGTCCTAGGGACCAAAGAAAAATAATACAAAAGATTGGTTTGAAATAAAGAAATAAAACAGCAGCAGAATGGACTATCATGATCAACCATCTGATCATCTAATATTACACAGGCTATAGGTGTTAACTGAATTAATGCCAAATTTCCTCTCATAACTGGCCTCCTGGACAACAGCAACTTGCACATCAGATGCTGTGACTGGGTTTGGTTAGCAGCCCTGCTGTGAGGGGTAATCACCTTGCCAACCACACAAGGAGAGGCAAGCAGCATTTCTCTCCTCACTCATCCAGGTTTCCTTATGTTTCCTCTGACCAACACGGCAAGACAAGACAGGAGAACTTTGCCTTCTCTTTTTTCTTTTCCCCTCAGCAGTGTGTTTATCCTTCTGAGACAGTTGGTGTGTTTTGGTAAGCATGATGAATTTAGCAGTGTCACCAACACCACCTTGGTCAGCTGTGTCTCAAGTTTTCTGCTTCCAACAGGCATTGGAAGAGTAAATTGTGAGCTTTTCTGTGTAACCTGGGTCTGTTGACAGCTGAGGCCTTGGAGGTGAAATCTCCTGTATCAGCCCACACTGATATCTAAAAAGAATACACTCCAGCTGCTTGCATCCCAGCATCTTCCTTGAGACTCTACTGAATAATGTTTAGACAGGGCAGTGACTGTCATCAAAGTGGTTTCATCCTGTATTTCTTTGTCAACAAGGGATACTGGGGAATGATGAAGTGCAGCAGGGATCATTCTGCTTTGCTGATGCATCCCCTTCACTGTGCACAACTCCTAGCAAACTTTAATAGCAGCTCTTCTAATTCTAGATATGAAATTCATGGTCTATATGAAGCAGTGAATGGTCAAGAGCCACCTTGCCTTGCAGTACACAGCCAGTTATTTAGGCACAATTTCTTTTGGATGGCTAGCAGCTAGCTGGCGTTTCATCCAGTGAGCATAATCCATGCAGTTTCATCCGGTGAGCATAGTCCATGCAGATTTTGAATTTCTCTCACTGATAAGTCAAAATGGCATGAGCACGTAGTCAGACTCCAAACAGAAGTCATTGCACCAACTTTATTGCTTTATCAGCCAAACTTGTAGTCTCAGTCAACCAACTATATCAAGTTACCATGTGCAAGATAACAATTTACCTCTCTGCCAGTGTAAATAGACCTTGAAGTGAGTGTCAGTCATGTCTGCTTTCGAAATGCATAAAGTAGCCGACTCTAATTATAATCAGGATCTTAAATCCTTGATTAGGCACTGTTGGGTCAAGATGTGAACTGATTTTCAAGGACAGAAAAAATCTTAGTTTTTAATGAAGTGAGGAGGGATGGTGTGTGTTCATTGCCTTCGCAGATCAGGTCACTTTGTAGGTGTGTAACTTCAGACACTGGCACTGGCACATGTTGTCTCCACTGGTTGCTTTGCTTGAAAAAATTGCTTTTACTCTAATCAGCTGTTCCCATCCTGGCTTCTTAGGAGAGGAGCTTGTCCCACTCTGAACAGTGCATCAAGAGAGGCTTGTGGCAGCCCTGCCCATGTTCTCTGGTCATCCTGTCTCTCTTGCTTTAAGGCCCCGCATACTGCCTCTCTCCTGTCAGGCAGGAGTGTAGAAACTGGGAAAAGGCATGACCGGAAAATCCACAAAAACAAACTTCTGCTCTTAGTTGCCAGCTTGTGTTCCTTTGGCTCTGCTTCTCTGCCTTTTTTTTTTTTTTTTTAATATGCTATGATTAAAACTACACATTTAGCAAACCACGGAACTGAAGGGAAGTACAGCTTCTTGGAGTCCACAGCTTGGACTCCACACAGGACTGAAAGTGCTGCAGTTAATCTCTTAGCAGAGAACTATTTGCACTGGGGGTCTTGCACCTGGGTCAGAGCAATCCTGAACATGCAGACAGGCTGGGCAGAGGAGGGATAGAGAGCACCCCTGCAGAGAAGGACTTGGGGGTGTTGGTTGATGAAAAACTGAACATAAGCCAGCAATGTGTGTTTGCAGCCCAGAAAGCCAACGGTATCCTGGGCTGCATGAAAAGCAGTGTGACCAGCAGGTTGAGGGAGGTGATTCTCCCCTCTACTCTGTGCCCTCATGAGACCCCACCTGGAGTACTGCGTTCAGCTCTGGGGCCCCCAGCATGAGAAGGACATGGACGTGTTAGAGCGGGTCCAGAGGAGGGCCACAAGGATGATCAGAGGGCTGGAGCACCTCTCCTATGGTGAGAGGCTGAGAGAGTTGGGGTTTTTCAGCCTGGAGAAGAGAAGGCTCCAGGGAGGAGGCCTTCCAGTACCTGAAGGGGGCCTACAGGACAGGTGAGGAGGGACTCTTCATCAGGGTGTGTAGTGATAGGACAAGGGGGAATGGTTTTAAACTAAAAGAGGGTAGGTTTAGGTTAGATGTATGGAAGAAATTCTTTACTGTTCGGGTGGTGGGGCACTGGAGAAGGTTGTCCGGAGAAGCTGTGGATGCCCCATCCCTGGAGGTGTTCAAGGCCAGGTTGGATGGGGCTTTGGGAAACGTGGTCTAGTGAAGGTGTCCCTGCCCATGGTAGGGGAATTGGAACTAGATGGTCATGAAGGTCCTTTCCAACCAAAACCATGTTATGATTCTCTGATTCTATCATTAGTAATCATTGTTCATGACAAGCCTGATGTTGACCAAAACACCTTTTAAAAAACTCCCTTGTGCTGGTTTCACATGGGCAGTCTCTAGCCCAAGATTCTTTTGCCCTAGAAAAATTGGAAATTACTTTGACAAGATGTTTTTGACATTTAGGACTTTGAAAGGAAATATGTTTTTCATTTGGGGGCAAGTCTAATATTTTTAAAGTTTTAAAAATGCATTTCCTAATGGTTCTTCATAAAAATAACACCTAGAATAACTTTAAAAATTCTGGAGTTTTCCCCTATTGCTGCTGGAGAGTGTTCTGATCTGAAAGTATACATTTTTCCAAATGATGCAAACTGCATGATGTGATCATATTGTGTTTTTAGCAGACAGAACATTTTTCAAGCATGTTATGCACGCATGATAGAGAGGGTCCAAAGAAGGAAATTTAACATCATCTGAGGCATTAATACATCCAACAATTAATTTGAAACTTTCCTACTGCCTTTCAGATATTATTCCGCAGCTCTAAGGCTGTTCTGCAGCAGTAAATAATAAACCTTGAGCATTCATCAGAGTTTAGAGTTGCTTCTAGAACAGCTGTATATGATGTTGGAGTACACTGGCTGAGTTAAAAAAAGATAACTCCAAAAGGAAGGTCATGAACAAAGCTCTTTTTAAGTACAGCCAGACACAAACCAACAAAGCTTCCACCAAAAGCCACTTGAAATGCTTTATTAACTTATTAATAGCAAGTAACCATAGTCATCTGCAGAGGTGACAGCACTCTGGACTGTAGTGTGCAGCTCCCTAGGCATACAATGCTTTTTTGCCCCAGTCCTCCATCTCCTGCATCTAGTTAAAACACTTCAGTTGCAGCTGTTCAAGAGGAGGAAGTGCTAGTTTTAAGAAGTAACCATGATTATCCTTGATCAAAACATTATGCAGTTAAAAATAAGCCAGTAGGTTAAAGGAGGCAGAATATTGTGTTTATATGGCTATGTTATCTATGGGTATGCTATAATGCAAGAATATAAGAGTGATCACAGTCTTTTGGTCTCAGATCAAAAGTCCATTTCACACAGCATCATCTCTGACTATTGCAAAACAGGTGTGTTGGGAAAACTACACATGAATGAGGTAAGCATGTATGATATTCTACAATGCATATTTGGCAGATGCCAGCTGGGTGATTATCTCTTCAGGGCCAGAATCAGATATTCATTAATCAGTGTAAAATATAGTATAACTGACCTGATCTGGTAAATCGAGGAAGTATCTTGTCATTAGTATTTTTTTTGTTTTGTTTTGTCAAAAATGCATTATTTCTTTCTATGACATGCTGGGATTGCTGAATCTCAGGCTTTACCAATGTGGCAAAACAGACTGAGTTCTGCAAACACATACATACAAAAGTCTTCAAGGAAGCAGCTCTATTCACCATTTTAAAAGGGATGTTTTATCTTCTTCTAACTTCAGTCTTTTACTGCCTGGTTCTTTGGTCACTATTATGAAAAATACCAGGAAAAGGGGAGAATCATTAGATGGAGGATAATGGACTGAAGCTTACTTTCTCCAAAATGAATGGGAGATGTGTTACTGGGGAACAGAGTCAGGACTCTTTCCTGCAGAGTAAAACAATATGGCTTTAAGTAAAGTTCCAGATATACCCTGCAGGCGTTTGAAAGAGAAAAAAATTAAACTATGATACAGATTGTCACAGAAAGCATAGTGCAATGTTAGCAGAAAAAAACAAGTATTGTGGGGCAAATGAATTCTTACCATCTCTTTCTGTAGTGAGGAAGCTATGATTCATTATGGTTAAAGGGAAAAATTAATTTTTGGTTTTGAGCCCATGAAGCTAGCCAAAAATGTCATTAATTCCATACCCATCACTTCCACAACTTCACATTTTCTTGATAGAAGGCCTGAAGCACTCTAAAGGAAATGTTGTGTCCTACAATACAGAATTAAGGGGGCCCTGAGCTGTAGCAATTTCACTTATTCCCTAGCTACCACTAGGTATATTGGCTGATTAATTTCCTTTTATATATTCCTCAAACACAAATATTTATGTCTGTGTCTGACCTAAACTGTGTTCCCTTTTGTGATTACTTTTACAGACCCTCCTTTCCACGTCTGGTTGTAGAAATGTCAGGGATATTTAACTGTTTTCTAATGTAATGACAGCAATGTTGTTGTAATACAGCACGTCCAGATCAGAGAAACTGTCAACATGACTGGCAATGGTGTTATTGAGTATTTTTGTACTTAATCTAGAATTAAATTTCTCTGACTGTTTGTATTTAATTCCATTGTAGCAAGAAAAAAGTCAAAATCCAGACATTTGAAAATAAACTGACAGAACTGATTTAGATCAAACTCCTATCTTCTAATCCTGCTTTCAAGAGTTGGTGAACTGGCAACAATTGATCCTCTGTTCTTGCATTCCAGTCAAACTAATTTGAATTTTAAACTCAGCTTTATAGCTAAACTTAACCTGGGCTTATCCTCATCAAGTGTTGACTAAGCTAATCTTGGAGGTCCTCACTAAATTGCTGAGAATAATTGAAAGCATGGCCCATAATACAAAAACTGTAGTCTACATTTTTAATTAAATGAATTCTCATGAATTCAAATGAAGCAGACTGTGTTTATTTAATTGACCTGAATAGAAAGACTCATCTCTTGAGCCATTGCTTGGAACAGCATTTTAACACATTGTCTTCTCTGCAACCACTAGTGTGAATAAATGCTACTTACAGGAGTGCGAATTACAAAGCTGGGCTTCATCTCATGTTTCTTAAACAGTGCAGCTACAACAACATTGCAAGTGCATATATCAAAATGACATTCATAGAGTGTCAATGTAAGTTAGGAAAGGCCTCATGTTGGTTTGCACAAAGTACAGTGTGTGATTCAAATTGCTCTCGCGTTTGAATTTAATTTAGTTGGCTACTTAACAACAACAAATCCCAATCTGCACTTTAACTTTTCTTCTTAAGTTTTATAATGTCTAAGACTTTCTCTGCTTTCTCCCCTTTGTGCTCTTGACCTCCTTCTCCAGGGAGGACATGCTGATTCTTCATCCTGGTTGGCAGAACAGTCACTTCCCAGTCATACTCTTAGTCAGAACTACATGTGCTCCTTCTGTTTTTAAGCACCTGGGTTTGCAATGAGTCAAACCCAAGCTGTAAATTCTTTTGCAAGTTTCTGAACCTTTCTGTCTTTTTCTAGTCATTGATCATAGCTTCTGTGAACGAAAATTTGGCAATGAAACACAAATCATACCATACTCTGCAGAACTTTGGCTAATGGTGTCTCCGTAATATTCAGACAGAAAAATGGCAATGTGACAAAGAAAGCCATGTGCTTTAGATTGACCACATATAAGGGTCTTCTTTTGAACTCAGATGATTCCATCCTCCCATCTTGCAGATATTGCTTTGAATATTTTGGCAATCCAGCTGTACAAGTGAAGCACTGACTGATTTTACAGGCCAACAAAAGGTCAAAGTCAAGCCAAGTTCTAAATGTTTAGTCACACAATGCTTGGTTAATACGCAGACAAAAAGGTTCTTCAAAATTTAATTCACCAGCTATGAATATGTCTTTTGATCTATCAGTGTTTAGAATATTGGCACAAATATTTGTATGTACGAAGCTGATAACAAATAAATCAAGGTGTGCCAAAAGTAAAACACATATGTTCTGAAAAGATCAATTAGACCAACAGGATCTAGGTTTTGTAACATCAATCACTAATCCACATGATTGTCCATTTCTGCATTTTGGGTTTGGCTACAATAGAAATCCTAAATTCCTCTAAATCCAATGGGAACTGTAAACCCTGATTAAGGAATGATAATTCAGTTTTATTCAAACATCAGTATTAGGAGAGAATCAATGGGCTTGTCAGGTAGTAGATTTAAAATAAGATACAACTTTTTTTTTTCCTCACATAGCCACAATTTTTAAGAGTCGGTCTGACACCTGCTACAATTTAAATATGACTAGAGCTTGCTGGAGTTACCCTGATCACAGAGGCTGTATGTGCTAGGGGAGCACCCCTGAATTAGGATCAGGAAGAGCATCCACAGGAGAAGACCACCAGGCAAACAAAACACGGTAGCTGTTTTTTTCTGCCACTTGTGCTGCTAGAACAGTGCAGGACATGACCTGAGGTCTAAGGTCCATATTGGTGCTGTGGCTGCTGTACAATTCTTTCATATATATATTAAAATATATATTATATATAAAGATATATAAATAAATATTAAAATATTTAAAATATATATATTTTATATATATAAAGCTTATTGATTTCTTCATTACTTTAATGGTACTTTTCAGTTTGGCTTCATGTAGAGGTTACCCATGCTTTTAATCATTTTCATCATTCATCTCCAAACCTCCACTTATTTCTACAATATTTGCATGCTTGTTTTAAACAGGTTTACACTAAAACATTGCTCAGCAGAGCACCAAAGAGGGAAATGGAGCGACTTACAGTGTTCTTCTCAAGTGAAAGAAACACCTGGAAGTCTACCCCATCTGACACTCTATTATATAGCAGGAATATCTGTAGGCAAGAGTCTACAGACAAACTTATACAGCATTGCATTAGCAAGGAATTTATACGGCTTGAGCTATTTGGCCACAAACTGCAAATGAAAGATAAAAACCCAAGAGAGAAAAATTTTCTTTCCTTGCAGTTGTGTTTAGTCTTATCCATGTTCTGTGACAGTACGCACAGGAATCAGACATCATTGCAAGTCTTACTATGCAGCAAAAATTAGATGCTTCTCGAAACAGGAGTCAGGTAATTTTTTGTTGGTTCAAACTTGCCAATAAATTAAATTTTGAGAAAAGGTGAGAGGATAATTTACCATAAATAATGGATCTGATTCTTTTAGTGTTCTTTCTGCCCATAAAATATCTACTAAAATTCTGAAGTTGTTCTTTTTTTTCTCTGTTCTTTTATTTTTTTGGTAGTTTTTCACTTTCTTCTTTTAATCTGCAGCACATTCAGACCTTAAGCTAGCTGGTAACTGCCATTGTTTTTAAAGCATGCTTTCCTGATGATGCAAAGATTAGGCAGTTTTGGTATGTGGAAGTACTTCTGTGCTGTGTGGGTGCCTGAGCACTGGCACAGGCTGCCCAGAGAGGTTGTGGAGTCTCCTCCTTGGAGATCATCAAAAGCCATCTGAACATGGTCCTGGGCAACCTGCTCTGGGTGGCCCTGCCTGAGCAGGGGGTTGGACCAGGTGACCTCCAGAGGTCCCTGCCAGCCTCAACTGTTCTGTGATTCCGTGATTCTGTGACCTGCCAATGTGGAAATCATGATTTGCTGTTGACTGAAATGAAAACAGTCAGCACCATCATCTTTTCCATCCCTTCTGTAGCAGTTCTCTTTAACATCTACTGTTTCTTTTGGAGCTCCACTCGCCTCACAGTGTCTCAGGACTGAAATCTGCGCCACTTTTACATTTTTTTCCTCTCTGTTGCCATAAATCATGATCAAATCATACTGCTTTTTTGTTCTACAACTTTCTCAAATTATTTCTCTGTCTAGTCTGTAGAAAAAAACATTTTATCCGAGTCCATAACAAAATTCCCAAGAATTTTAGTGGATCTATAATTTCAGTTTAACTTCGATACGCTTAACCTCTGCTGTGTAGTTAACTGTACACATGTAGGCAGCTTCAATGAAATCAAGGGGGCTAATCTAACTGTACAGGCCTTGCCATGATCAAGGTTTATGACGTTCCTTCCATCAGTATATTTTTGAAATATTCTGAATATTTTACATCTTCCTGTCAACTGTTCAGTGTCAGTCATTATTGCAGAGGAACTGTACTGGGTGAACACGTAATTCCTTCTGGAAGTGTGAGGAACTTTTGTTTGTTAAAAGTGAACAAGTTCAGATAGCAGGTTTTTTTTTCTTGAGCTGATGAGCAGTTCTTCCATCGAAGCTGTCCTCTGATGGAGCACCAGTAAAAAAATCCTTAACATTTGGTTTATGTAATGACAAACTAATCTTAATTGGAAATCTTCCAGATAACTCAGTTCCATCAGTTATTTATGCATAGCTCATTTTATTTGGTAATAAAAATAAGTGAAAACAAAATTCTCATAGATTTGGAGATAAACAGGAAAAGAAGCCCTCTGAATCCAGCCCCCAGAAGACTAAACTGGAAATAGATCCCACAGTTAAATCCTTCCTAAAAAGTCAGTTAATGGATAGTCTTCCCTCCTAACTTCTGTTTAGTTGCCAGGAAAACATCACACAATTTCTGATAACTAGCTTATGATCTATGTTGTCCCCAGTATTGCTATAAGGAAATATATGGAAATATGTGGAAAATCTGCTGAAGTTTTTAGCTACAGCAATGCAATTACCATCTTCTTTCCTTGAATTAATTTACTGATGAATAGAACTTAAGAGTAGAAATAGCACAAGTGGCAGCAGAATTGCAAGAAAAGAAAGCTGTCATTATATGCTGGATCTTTGTGCTTACATGTGGGTATTCTTTGTGGTGCTATGTGGTCTTTTTAGAATATATCTGTGAAAGTGCTGCAGGGATGATATCATTCAGAGAAGCTGCATATTCACAAAAGCCGCAAAAGTATAACTAAATTTGTTTTTATTGATGGATCTATAATGAGTTGAACGCATGACCTGGCTTCAGTTGCCAAACTGCGTGCTACCACCAGGATCTCATCTGCCATCCTCCCACCTTTTTATTTTGGGTGCTCAGGGCAATCCGCAGCCAATTTGTTACGTGAGCTAGCAGCTCTATACACTACCTGTGTCACCCTGAATCTGACCCCTGTTTCCAGATCAGGATCTTGTTAGTTTCCCGCAGTGTGCACAATACTGCAATCAACGGCTGAAGGATGTAGGTGAGAAGACGTGTTGGAATCGTGGCCTGTAGTGTAGGACACGGCTTCTCTGCTCAGTGTCAGAACTGGGAAGGGCAACTTCTGAGTGGTTCTCTGGTGACTGTTTTGTGCTTATTCACTGCAAGCTATGGAGTTTCCCAGCTGATGATTTATAAACAGTGCATCTTTGTTATAGGCATAACCTCTGTTGCTTTTACCTTCCCCTCAGCCACAAGAGCCTGTTCTGCTCTCCCTGCTTTGAAAGTCCATTTTAGGCTATTTGTATAACCATAATGCTTTGTAAGTCAGGGCCTTATCAGTTTTAGGGTTTATAGCTCATGTGGAAGAGAGAAATAAAGGAAAAAAGAATCGAAGTGGTCACAGCTGAGAGGTAGCAGAAAGAACAAATTTTTGCTTCCTATCTAAAATTGACCACAGAACAAAATCAGACTGGTTTAGGTAACCACAGAGTATAAAAATCAGGCTTGAGGTTAAATCTAGTCTTCCTGGAGATAGTGGGACAATTTACCTGCATTCCACATTTGTAATAATGAAGTTCTGCATGAGTAATTTGAGAGTAAAACAGGGAAGGCTGGCACTGGAGTCACAGTCAGGCTGGAGGTCCCAGCTGCAGGTGCAAAACAATTTGCACTTCTTACAACTTAGCATTTTGCCTGTTGGTGTTTCTCAGCATTGTAATACTCTTCACCTCTTTAACAAATAGGTAAAAAAATAACAGCAATAGGAAAAGAACGACAAGAATTAACAAATAGGTAAAGCAAAGAAATGATCAAAAATTTCTTGTACTTTGACCAATAAGTTCAGTTAATTGTTTTTCAAACGTATTTTCAGCTCAGTCTCGCTAGTTTGCTTGGATTGGCTTTTAAGGTCTCTCAGTTTCCACTTTGTTACTTGGGGTCAACATACTCCGTATTAAGCTTTTGTTTTGCAAACCTTGGATCTGCAATTAAATTTGCAGAACCAGGAGGGGCAGAACCTCTCCTATCCCATGCAAGGCTGGACTGCCTCTTTCTGCATCCTTCTGCTGCCTCCTTCTCTTCTCCCACACTCACAGGCTTTTGTCCTCTTATTCCTGTTACCAGCTAAGCCTTCATTTCTGAGTTTCCATTCAGAGCTTCTAGTGGAATCTGGCTAAGCGCAGGAAAATTCAAGACATTACAGCCAAACTAAACAGTGCAGACCTTGAGGATACCCTAGCAACTTAGCTTGTAACAGGCAACAAACAGGCGTAGGACATTCCAGATATGGGCAAGTATAAACAGCACAGCAAACCAGGTTGCTTACCTGGGTAAACAAACCAAGCCACTGGGAAGAAAATGAAGGTTTCAAGGCTCATGTCTCAGATGGAGGTCTACAACCACTGGTGGTGGTTCCAATATGGGACTTTGGGATGTGGGGTAGGTTCTCAAATGTGGTGCAGGTGAGGAGATATGCAAGGAAAAAGGTCTACAGAAGCTGGGCATGCAGGATTTTGAGGCAGCCTGGGAGGGAGAAAGTCACCAAAGCTCTGGCTGGGGTCTTACTACCTGCACGAGCTCTTCTCTCTCCTCCCCACAACTTTTCAGAAATCCCACATAACATCCAATGTGCTTTATGCTGGCCTTAGTACGTTCAGTTCACTTCGACATTGTCCACTTTAACTTCTTAGGGGCTTCATTACTGCAAGCTTCCCACCTGCCTCACAGTTACGTCCTTGGTACCTTGTTTCATTCCCCAGTGGCAAATCTGCACGTGGTAAATCACTGACACCTCAATATCTAGGACACATATTCCCCCAGGCGAGGAGTTGCACCTAATCCAAAGGGATGCCTTTGCTCTTACCTGAGTGTGTTCAGTGAAGGGCTGCTACCTGCACTGTGCCACCTAAATATCTGCTTTTCAGCAAAAGGTTAGAAGAATACTCCTCCACCATCTCAAGACAGAATTTAAGTGTATAATCTCTAATGTGACAGAGGCCTTATAGTTGATGGGTGACAGAGGAGGTGGGCAAAACAGACACAAGCAGCAGTAACTATCAATTTCTGAGTGTTTTCACTTGTGTGATAAAAAACAACTGACTGACTGTGCCTGAATTTGCCCTCTCCAGCTTTCTGCTGTGTGTCTTTGTATGTGATTATCCTGCAGCAAAGACAGGCTGCAAGAAAGAGGAGAATAACCAAAGCTGCTTGGGAGACTGGGACCTGTGGGCTAAACTTCTGAGAATGCCACAGCTGCCACTCGGGGCTGGGGCAGTCAATGTTAGGTGCTGCCACAAACACCAGACTACCTGTATTTTGCTGGGAAGCACAGGGCTGTGAGCTGGGACAAATCAAACAGGCAAAGGCTGTGGGTTGTGTGCAAGGCAGTGCTTGCAGAGCTGTTGGCAAGGCTGTCGGCAGCTGGCAGTACATCCCAGAAACGTACGAATGGCAAAAGAGGTGTGAGTGAAGTGGGCCAGACGGGGTTCAGCAGCGGCCTCATGCTGTCAGGAGGAGGGTGGCTGAGCTCAGTTACCTGGTATCAAGCTGGTTGTGATTAAAAGCAAGAACTCAGCCAGACTTCAGAGGACACACAGACTTGCTTGGCCTGCAGCCTGGAGGGAGCAGGCACAGTCCATACCCAGAACTGACAACAGCAGAGAAGACGTCTGGGGGTGGCTTGTGTCCAAACAGAAGAGAAGAACATGGATCTGACCTTCCTCGGAAGGAAGAGAGATCACAGATATCCACCTCTCAGCAGAAGTAAGGAAGGGAGCAAGAACAGACTGGTGAAAAGGCCTTTGGGGTGGCTGCGTCTGAAGCCTGTGTGTGCCAACAGAGTGCTGCCAGCAGGTTACGTGAAATCCTGCAAAAAGAAGAGGGGATGAAAGATATTCTCTGATTTCTTTGCGGAAATTTGTTGCGGGAAATGATTAATTACGTGATGCAGCAACATGCCTTAAGCAGCTAACGATCTGATCCTAATGGACTGAAGTTAGAATTACTACCACAGGTTATCACAGGTTTAAATAACAGAGGATCCTAAGTGTCCCACATTTCTCCCTTCCAATTGCCTAATTTTCCTTAAGCTGACAAGCTTGCAAAACATTCCCAGAGATGTGGTAGCTGATCAGGCAGGTGCCAGGACGTGCTAGCAAGCTGATTCCACTCACCGAATGGAAATCCTGCGTGGACTACTAAAAAATGCAGTTTCCTTGGGGAGTGAAATAAAAGTGGGTTTGAAAAACAAATTTAGTGGCTCAAAACCTAGGCCAAATAGAGAAGGCTGAATTTTCTGTTAGCCTACAGCATGTATGATTTCATACCATTTTAACCTCCTTTGCCTCAGACATTTTAACCTTGAGAAAGATAACTACATATGCTGCAGGGTAACAGGGAATCAGGAATTCTTAGCGCTAGTTTCTCTCTCTTTTTTTTTTTTTTGGTCATATAGCTCAGTGTAGCATTTTACTGAGTGACACTGTGCAGCAGTGTATCATCTATCAACGTGCTGTGTCTACATTGCTCCTGGTGCCTTTGCACTGGGAGTCTTCTGTTTCAGTCTCATTCCCTGCCCCTACACGCAGAACTGGGGCCACTTACGATAACGTACGGACGTGCAGTGCTCCTGCAAAGCTCGTGCCACCCTCACTAGACCCTGCACAAAACACTGCACAAATCGGCAGTGCAGCGGCACCGTCGTGAGCCGCCTCCTGGCTGTGTCTCTGCCTGTCCCGCAGGTACGCACGGACCACAGAGGCAACCCTTGCAGCGCGTGTGCGCGCCTGCACGGCTCGTGCTCTGCCTGCACCGCGTGTCACCGCCTTACGTCCCCAGGCGCTGCGTCTGCGCAAGCCTCCGTGCACCTGTGCTTCTGCCAGCCGGGCGCCAGAGCCGCAGGCCCCGTCCCCGGTGGTCAAAACGGAAGACCAACGGGGCGGCAAGAGCACGGATCCGAGCGGCAACCGGG